>APFE030533733.1:12113-211452 GCA_000404065.3 Pinus taeda | reverse complement strand
GTCCTTAAAACCATGTCAAACGAAATGGTTGAGATTAAGAAACAAGTATCAGAGTCCTCAACAAAGAAACCATATAGGAATTTCAAAAAGCCCGAGTCCAAGCCTCCAAATGTTATATCTTACGCAGATTCGGATCGTGAGGAAGAAGAAGAAGAAGAAACAATTACACCATCTGAAGAAGAAGAAGAGGAAGTTGTTGAATGCCACGGGATGTGGGACTTTATACTCCCTAATTCCGATACTGACACTGAGCAAGAAGCATTTCCTATCACTACAAGGAGTAAAGCTACTCCCGAACCTGTTCAAGCCAATTCAAAGAAGAGGAGTGCTGGTACTAATACTCTAAAGGAAAAGGTACCCACAAGGAAGCCAACCGCGACAGTATCTCAGAATCAGCCATCATCCTCCAATACACATTCGTCATCTAAGACATTGGCAGTTTCTGATTCGATGGATTATAATATTGTCGATGACATGAAGAAAACTAAGGCAAACATCACCATGTTTGAGCTCACTAAATTAAAGCATCAACAAAAATTACTTCTCAAAGAACTTAATGCAGTTCCTTCTTCACCTCTTCCCAGTACTAAAGCTGCAAGCGACTCAGTACAACCACCTTCCGGTAGAGTTGAGGCAACTGATACAATTCTGATTCGAGATAGATCAAATTCCCATACCCATCCTTTCCTCTTAACATATGAAATTTACAATCGAAATCTACATAACTGCTTAATTGATTCTGGGGCATCATCTAATATAATGCCTGCTTCAGTTCGTTCTAAACTGAATATAGAACCCCAGAAATCTTCTATTCACATTGTGCAGTTAGATAGAACTAAAGTTCAAGTTCTAGGGGAAATAAACTTTGTAACGATCAGGTTATCGGCGGATCCTCGAATAGTCCAAAGGATTGATATCCTAGTCGCCGATATACCTGAATTCTATGGGTTGATTTTAAGTAGGGATTGGTCAGAAAATCTCCATGGGTATACCTCCACCGATTGGTCCCATATGTGGCTCCCTTATAAGGGCAAGTCCAATCAAATAAAAATCGATCGGGAGAAACATATGACCCACACTGTTACAGAATTTGAACAAGAAAATCAACCAATTGTGTTCAACAACAATATCTTAGGAAATTATTCTTCTTAGTCATTTTTCGGTAATTATATTGCCCAACCATCTCCTTTCACAATTAACAATTTCGCATCGCAAATTGAAAATTTTTCGCAGACCGATAGGTCTAAATGTGTTAATGTTACTGAGAATTTTGTAAGTAAGATTGTAGATAATTCTTTATTTTGGTCTTTATATTTTGATGGGTCCAAGTCTAGTGAAGGATCAGGAGTAGGATGTATTTTGCTTAGCCCGTAAGGAGAAAAAACAATACTGTCCTATAGGTTAGAGTTTGAATGCACCAATAACACAGCTGAGTACGAAGCATTAGTCCAAGGACTATATAAAGTGATCGGCCTCAAAGTCCAATACTTGAAAGTGTTTGGAGATTCTGAGATTATTGTTTAACAGGTAAGGAATACAATTCATTGTCTTTCGAACCATCTCAAACATTATCAATCGCTAGTACAAGAGCTCACTTCCCATTTTTTAGCATTCAATATTTCTTCCATTCCCAGGTCTCGAAATTCGGCAGCCAACTTGCTAGCCAATGTCGCTTCCAAGCTACTCCCTTCTGAAGACTATAGCCCAGATATATTTTCAGTAGAATTTCTTTTTAGGCCATCCATTCCTGACAATGTAACTAATTGGAGAGTATTCAACCACGATGAGGACATTTTACAGTTTTTAACCTCCGAAAAATCCTATGATAATCAAATCATTGAGGAAGACGAGCACGATATTCAAATGCGAGATAAACATGACGAAAACTCAATCCCAAAGCACGTGGTGAAGCTTGAGGATCTTTACGATATTAAAGACAGGTTTAAACCTGTGTCCAACACGAAGCTCCAGAGCTCTACCTTAAGGTTTGAATTGATAAACCTTGGCACTGAACAAAATCCTCAAAACATTAATTTAGGATTAGGACTTTCCATGGAGGAAAAGGAAGCATTCATTAGACTGTTACGCAAAAATAAACATGTTTTTGCTTGGAAATATGATGATCTAAAAATGTATGATACATCCATTATCCAACATACTATTCCCATGCTTCCCGAACATAAACCAGTTCAACAAAAGTTGAGAAAAATACATCCAAACTTAGAAGGTCAAATAAAATCGGAACTCAATAAACTCTTGAAAGCTAAGATTATTTTTCCCGTCCGACATTCAAACTGGGTCTCCAATACGGTACCAGTCAGGAAGAAAAATGGTGACATAAGGATTTGTATTGATTTCAGAAATTTAAATAAGGCAAGTTTAAAAGATAACTTCACATTACCCACTATGAAGCAGATACTCCAATCAGTGGCAGGTTCAAAATTAATGTTCTTTTTGGACGGTTTTTCAGGATATAATCAAATTTTGGTTCATCCTGATGACCGACTCAAAACCACATTCAGAACAAAATGGGGAATGTATATCAGAAAATGCCTTTCGGACTTATTAATGCAGGAGCCACTTTTCAAAGAGCAATGGATATCTCTTTGAAAGGGTTAATTAGTAGAACAGTAGTTGTCTACTTAGATGATATTACTGTATTTTCTAAAGAGAGATCCAATCACTTGCATGATTTAAATCAAATCTTTCAATGCTGTAAGAAATATGGTATTTCTCTTAACCCTAAAAAATCCTTTTTCGCTCTTGATCAAGGCAAACTCCTAGGCTTTATTGTTTCTAAAGATGGCATTTATATCGATCCGGATAGGATTAAAGAAATATATGAAATCCCTTTTCCTCACAATAAGAAATCCATGCAGTCATTTTTAGGCCAAATCAATTTTGTTAAGAGATTTGTTCCATACTTTTCTCAAATCATTTTTCCACTTCAAACTATGATTAAAAAAAATTCAGTCTTTAAATGGGGATCGCCAGAAAAGGAAGCATTTGAATTAATCAAACAATCAATAATCAATGCCCCTGCTCTAAATACTCCAATTTTTTCTAATCATTTTACATTGTATACCATCGCATCCAATTTCTCTTATGCTGCAGTACTCACACAGATCAACAATCACAATTTGGAAGCACCCATTTTGTTCTATAGTTCAAATCTTCAGGGTGCTGAGCTGAACTACTCTGAAGTAGAAAAACAAGCCTTTGTTGTATATAAAGTTGTTAAACATTATAGACCCTTCCTTTTAAAAGCCCATACAAAAGTTATAGTTCCTTCCTCTTCAGTAAGGAAACTATTAATCCAAAGAGAATTGGGAGAAAAAAGGGCAAACTGGGTAACAACACTTCAAGAATATGACCTAGAGATCAGGCCAGCAAAGATTGTTAGAGGCCAAGATTTTTGCAGGTTGTTGGCAGGAGCATCCAACATTCCAGAATCAAGTGATACAGATCAATTTGAAGCGATCAACCAGATAAGTATCGTTGACTCTGAATCACAGTATGTTGATTTAATTTTTTGTTTGAAAAATGGATATGCACCTCCCAACCTGTCTTACAAAAGCAAAAGGGCCATAAGATTGAAAGCAAAAATTTTTACCATTATTGATGATGTGCTTTTTAGGCAAAATTATGATTCAGTTTTATTGAGATGCCTTGAAAAACCTGAAGCACAAAAGGTTTTGCAGGAATTACATGATGGACCAGCAGGAGGCCACTTTGGAGCTGATAGAACAGCTCACAAAGCCATCCATGCTGGATACTATTGGCCCACTCTGTTTAGAGATGCTCATGAATATGTAAGGAAATGCCGAAATTGTCAAACTTCAAGTGGAAGACAAAGGAAATCAGCCTTCCCTCTGCAACCGATCAACATTGAACAACCATTTGAGCAATGGGGATTGGACATCATTGGCGAGATTACCCGAAATTCTTCCAAACAGCATAAGTATATCCTTACCGCTACTGATTACTTTACCAAGTGGGTTGAAGCGATTCCTTTAAAGACAACAAATTCTGAAGTTATTATTGAATTCATAGATCAATTCATCATTACCAGGTTTGGTGTCTCGAATGCTCTTGTTTTTGATAATGCATCTTACTTTTCAGGCAATGCTATGTTTGATTTCGCAATTAAAAGAGGATTCAAACTCAAATACTCTGCTAACTATTATCCTCAGGGCAATGGTTTGGTAGAATCTACAAATAAAAATCTTATTAAAATTATCAAGTGAACTATCGAACAAAATCATAAGAACTGGCATAAATCTTTAATATTTGCATTATGGGCTGACATAATAACGCAAAAAGCTTCTATAGGTTCTTCTCCGTTTAAACTTGTGTATGGAAAAGAAGTAGTGCTACCAACAAATCTCATCCTTCCTTCTCTAGCCCTAGTTCAATTTATTGAAGAAAGCCCTTCTTCTTCCTTACAACTTAGACATGACCAAATTCTAAAATTAGAAGAAGAAAGAGAAAAAGCCAAAATCATTCATGCGAAACATCAACAGATCATCAAGTCATCATTGGATTCAATTTCATCCGGTTCCAAACAATTTCAAGTCGGTGATTTAGTCCTGAAATGGGAGAAAGCCCGTGAAGATAAGGAAAAACACACCAAGTTTCAGAAGATGTGGCTTGGACCATTTCAGATCTGTGAAAAGATAGGCCATTCGACCTTTATATTACAAGATTTATCAGGGCAGAGAGATTCTCTCCTTGTTAATGGTCTCATCTTAAAGAAATTCTTCAATTGAGGAGGTAACCCCTTCTCCTTTTAATAGCATTTTTGTAGTTTGTAGGAGCATTAGAAAATAAAGCTGTAAGGTATCTTCTATTTGACCTTTTCTGTACTTAAAGAGTTTCTCAAAACAAGTAGTGTGATATTTACTTTTAAATAAATAGAAGTCTTAAACAAAAGGAATGATTTCTAGGAAATTAGATATAATTGCATTCTGAAACTACACTGCAATCTTAGTGAACCCCTCTCAAAGTTTATAAATATTATAAATATTTTTATATTTTTCAAATTGGTCACGAAATGGTTATTAATATCAAAATAGGAGCTAATCCAATTTCAGCATCTCCAACTCTTACCTTGTCATCCATCTCCTCTTAAAGATAAAATTGTCTACCCCACTCACCAAAGTTTGTGATTACTCAGAATGTAATTCCAAGAATACTGGATACAAAAGATAAGAGGTCTTATTACAAGCCTGCTTACCATGTTCATAGGGAAATATTTTAGCCGACATTACCAATACTGCATACCGAAACAGGGTAATGGCTTCAATTGTAAGACAAGGGGTCTCATCACGAGCCAGCTTGTTCAGTTAGATTACTACCAGTGAATGGCATTGTCACTTAACTAGCCACCAAACCAGGGCAATGTATTTTTATCTTACAAAATAATAGAAAAGAGAAAAGAAATACAAAATGTGAAAAACATATTTTGAATTCATTATGTTAATCATGCTCTAAGGTGAATGGGACAATAGACAATGATATGGTTAAAAGGTAACCCTGCCGAAACTATGGACGTTTGCTGGCAGCAGAGGCTCTACCTATGACAAAGGAGTTAATTTTAATAGCTGATTTGGAAAGGTTTTCTGTTTTATCAATATCAACCAATAGAAGCCAATTTAAAATCTAGACTGTATATAATTTTTAACAAAAGGGGGAATTAGCAGAGAAAGTTTTATTTTGTTTGGAATGCAACTATACCTAGTTATATTAGAATTTTCCATTTTGATAAAGTTTCTATTTTGAAAAATTTTAAGTATTTCTATACTTTCCAGAGATAACTGTTTCTTCCAGCAAATCGCCAATTGTTGTGCCCTACAACAACCCCCCATTTCATATCAATATTATCTCAAAACCATAATATGAAATGGGTCCCTTTTTTAATTTTTGTTTTTAATTGGTATCAATTTAGTTCTATTCTAAAAGGCCTGAAGAAATAAAACAAAACATTACAAAAAAGCCTTTTCCATAAACCAATCAAAAGCCTTAACATAAAACGATTAATCTTTTGTCATTGTGATAAAGCGATCGCAAGATCGCATATCACAATGACAAAGGGAACACAACTTGAGGACATATTGGTTTGCTCTGATGCGAAATCACTATCGGGTATCGGCAATAAAAGAATTGGCATAATTAAAAATCCCTCAATCTCCGATGCGATGCGATATCTCTATCGGATATCGGTGATAATGAATTAAACGCAATAAAGCTCCCTCTTACCCCGATGCGATGCGATATCGCTATCGGCAATCGGCGATCGACTATGCACGCCTTCTTAACCGCCCCACTCGCTACTCCCGACGCGATGCGATATCGCTATCGGTGATCGGGGATTCCAAATGCAACCAAAACAATGACTTATGATTTTCCTCGATGCCCGATTGCGATAAAGGCAAAAGCACAGTTTTCAAAGAAAACCATAAAAGCAGTTTAATACGATTTATTCGTAATTAAGGCACTATCTTTTGAAAAGCTTCTCATCTGTGCTCGACCGCCAAATCGCCCAAGGCACACTTCAAATAAATCATTCGAACATTAATCGAATTGACTGGTATTGATAAGATTGACAGGCCTTAACGGCCATTTAATGAAACAGCAAGCCTGCGATCTGTTTACAGATTTGATTCGAAGCCACCTTAAGTCAATCGATCACCATGAATTTATCAATATATATATATCTCAGTCTATTCGATCTATGTTATTATTTCCTGTATTACGCCTATCATTTTCTCTGTGCAGAATTCTCCCGCAGAAACAGATTTGAGTAGAATGGGAAAGAAGTCCAAGAAGACCACAATGCCTTCTGCTTCGCCGGTCGCAGGGCAACCTGTTGTTGATCCAGGCAATAAAAAGAAAGTTCTCATATCGGACACTACATGCCTGGGACTTAGCAGAGCTACTTGGCAAGGCACATATAACCTGATTGAAGCTGAAGACCCGAGGGTGACAGCGATACAAGTTTCTGCCGACAGCACCAGCAAATCTGAGGCTAATCTGAGTGATTTAGCCAACTCTTTTCTTCATCGAATAGCGGCCCGGGAACAAATCCTCCCATATACAGATGTGGTAAGATGGGCGATTCAGGAAATCCCAATTACCGATAGAACTTTTAGCACTCTAGATGGGAGCATTTTCGGTTCTTTTCGAGCCGAAGATCTAAGGCAAATGTATCATTTGCCGGCGTAAGAGAAGAAGTATAACACGACATTCCTGGAGAAATTATGAGCTGAAAATGAGACTAAGTCCGAACCCATTCGAGGTTGGAGACAAAATCCAGCAAAGCACAAACATGAATCTTCGGGTAAGTACTCGGTCGATTCTCTATGCTCTCCTTATTGCTATGCTGGGATTATGATGTGCAGACTATGGGGATTACATGATTCCACCAATTTTACCATAGAAATGGTCCCCTTAATGGAAGCGGCATGTAGTGGCGAAATAATGGATTGGGCGGATATACTATCCGATAAGCTAGCAACTGCCATTCTTAATTTTAGATTCAACTCTTGCGTCACTAAGAGGTTCCTTCCCCCATTTTATTATAGTGCCTAAGTATTAGATGTTTTGTGTTTTAATTCTGAATTTCCTATGCTCGGATGGAGGTGGACGTTGCAAGACCCTGCACCCGTCCACATATACCATCAAAAGTTGTGGAAGACCAAGTACAAACACCATTTGTATCAAATCTGCAACGGTTTCATGTTGCCTATTCATTATTCCCTTTTCAATAAGCCTGCCCCTAAGATTTCTAACCAAGTGGGGGTGGATTTAACTGCCATAGGGAGTTGGTTTGGAGAAGAAAAGTTCACCTATATCAGAGTTTCTGGCAGTCAAGCCAAGCCCCATGTTCTTCCTCTATACATCCCTGATAAACTACTTGCTAGGAAAATAGCCTATCAGATCAATGCCGATGGGATTACACAAACTCTGAAGAAAGAAAAGAAGCACGTCTAGCCATCATTTCCTTTGTGAATTGGTATCTACACTCTGCATGGTCTCAAACATGCAGAAAAAGAAGTTGAGAAAATAAATTCACTGACCCTGGCAGCTCTACCGAGCCGGCGATTCGACCCGAAAAAAGTCGCCTACAATGCACTCGACTAGGCCAAATTGGCCAAGTTCGAGCACAAAGAAGACAGATTTGAGGACTTGTTCGCATCAGCCGAGTCGCTATATCAAGTTAAATCACTCGCCATACATGAATACAACGATGAGGGGCTGGTCGAATTTAACAGACTTAGAGAGAAGAGGTTGCAAACTCTGCCCCTAGACCTGTTAGCGACTACTCCAAAAACAAAATCAAGCAAGCCTGAGCAGCGACGTGATAAAGAACCTCCTATTACATCAAAGCAGTAGGAGGAAGTGCATGACTAGAGATAAGAAGAAACCCAGGCGAACTTGTAGAGACAGGAAGAGACCCAGGAAAAAACGCAAGAACAGAGCAGTCCAAAAGTTAATGAAGATACATAGATTGATCCGAAATTGCTCCAAGAATGGCAGCAATTTAATTCAATCATCGACAATCTAGAATGCTCTAAAGATGATGAGGTTTCAAAAGAAGGTGACACACAGGAAGCGACATCAAAGCAGGTTTCGGGCGAAACCAACGACCCACCCAAATTAAAGGAAACAGAAATAATTCCAAACGACCCATCGGGCAAAATCATTTTACAGATAGAAGAGATTCCTCCCTTGGATGTCTTCTACAGCCCTAAGCATAAAGCTGTAGTGAAACGACAAAGGAAGAGGAGAAGGACTGATCAACCTTCTTTATTCCCTGAATTAACAGTAACGGGCAATGTGATATGGAAAGAAGAATTTGACCCCTCTGATGACTTGACAAAGCTACCGCAATACGTTGGAGCTTATTTGGCGGCGAAAATAGATAAAGCATCGAAGGTGAGTAGTCTATTAAAGGCAAAAGATCAAGACATCTTTTCGCTACAGGCTCAATTATCAGAAGTGCAGCAGAAGGTAGAGCAGGCAGAACAACAATTGCTAGTACAACAACAAAATAATAATCAGCTGACTAAGAAATTGCAGGAAGAAAAACAGAGGATTGACGATAGCGCAATCGAAAAGCAAAAGGAGCTATCGGCAGCATTGGTGCAACTAAAAACATCAACTAAGGAAATGCTAAAATCCAAAGATGAGAAAATCGCTCAATTATCAGCTCAACTTGAGCAAGTGAAGAAGCTCCCGCAGGTAGATGAGTTTACAGCAGAGGCGTTTCTATTAAATAAAGCATTGATAAATCAAATGAAGCTCTTGTGTCAGCAAATCACCCAGGCAGAGCCATTGTGCGACTTAGTGGCATCCATAAGCGAAAAAGTGGAAAAGGCAAGGACAGATTTGGATCAGGCCGAAGAAACATTGACAAATTTTCTGGAATGGCAAGATTCCGATCAGGGACAGGCGACTAACCTACCAAGGATTCTGGAATCACACAAGGAAATATTATTCACAGAATGGCAATCACAGTTAATGAAGGCAGAAAGAGCGATTTTAAGATGCAAGGCAACCACTAGTAATTTGGTTGAATTGATAAATAATACTCTTTGCTTGTCTAACATGATTTCTCAATGTACTCCAGGCCAATTAACAACAAGAAAGATGTTGGAGCATTCATGCTACCCAGAACTGGAGAAAAATGGAAGGTTAATTGCGGGGATCAACTGTTTGACATGGGATGCCTATTAGTTCTTCTTAGTGAAGCCACACAGCCAGAGAGCCGCCCTCAAATGCCTCACAGATGCAATCGGTATATTATACCCGATATTCAGGATGCCACCTTCGCTGCCCAACTCAGCTTGTGCTTCAACAGACCACCCGAAGTGGAGCCAATGCTTACAATAAGCCAGCTCAGGTTTAAAGGTAACCAACCTGAGTCATGATTCACATCGCCGACTACCAGATCTCCCCCAAGAAGATAGATAGTATTAATTGATAGCAATTTAGTAGGATTTTGTTTCATAGATTTTTTAGCTAAGTAGCATTTATAGACCCTTTCATGCATTTAGAAAGGGTTGTAAAGTTTTGTATATGACTTAAACCCTGAAGTTGCACTATTGTACTTCAGGGATATTCTTTTATGAAACTGGACCAATTATTTTGATTTTGATAAGGAAGGTTTTTATACAAATGTGCACTACTGTCTTTGTTTGAAAACATTTCTGCGTTGAAGGAAGAATCTCAAATAGCGATTGATATTGGGATTGATTAGCAGCTCATATGGTACTATTATCTGTGTCTGTACTCATTCTTGTTATATGAATTGTCATTTGATCGCTCTTGCTATTATAGCTTATATATATGTGTTTTAACAACATCCTTTATGCATCCCACTATTGGCTATTTATAGCATGCTTTTCTTTTCAATCATATATGTATCTATGATATAAATGGTAAATGCAGTAATCTTGTGTTAACCGCTTTGTTTAACTATTTAGATGAAGCAATATTTGAATGAATATCTATGTTTATTTTTCAAAGTCAACTATATGCCTGTCAATAGACAAGGATTATTAAACACTGCATTTCAAATGAATAGTTGTTCCCGAGATTAGTATTAGTTTTCATATTTTTGGTGATAGAATAAGCTATCCTCCTATCATTAGAACAAACAAGTCATCACTCATCCACCCCTTTTATTCATTATCGGGAAACTGGTCCCATTATATCCAGTCGGAGCCACCATCCCAAACGGAAAAGGAGTTGTACTAAGGTCCAGACTGGGTGGTTATCCCCCAATGTTGTTGCAGCGATTTTCGAGGCATCAACATTTTTGGCGCTAGAAGGAGGGCTTGAACCTCTGCTATGAATGGCGAGTAAGCCAAAACCTACAAACCATTCAAAGAGTAACTCACCCTCCACCTCTCCTCAGACCTCTCGTTCTCATCCTGAATCATCAGTATCTAGACGAGACGAGGAAGAATCAACCACTACTGCTCAACTACATCATACTTCAGAACACTTAAGTCCGGAGTCCCCTGAAGTTGAATCCATCATCCAGAAACTTCAAGGCTTCTCGATTTCATCTCCTAGATCTGAAGTGTCACAAGGCAGTCAGACTTCGCAATTCCACTTACCTCCTCACCTTACTAGACTTCAAAGCGAAAAGCTAGGTATTGAACCACTTGAGTTTCCTTTGCCCGAAAGGAAAAGAATTAAAAAGACCGTTGAAGGCTCTGGTAGTGAAACCTTTTCTCCATCATCTTCCATTTCATCATCACCTGTGCGGAGTCAAACACCCACTTCACCACTACATATTGTTGTTCACTAAGGGACTTCATCTCAAACATCACAATCTTTTCAGTCTTTACTTCCACCTCCCCCTCAAGCACCTAGAACACCACAGGCAATCGCTGGTACTCCTAAAATGGCTCAAAGACCATGGAGAAGTCTTGGTGCAGTCACCATGCCTGTGCCTTTACATCCGTTACCCGATTATCCCAAAAAATGGCTACCAAAGTTCAATCCAGATGCTGGAACGTCAGCAGAAGAACACATAAATAATTTTATGTTGTCAGTCAATTTGAAGGGAGTGACTGAAGAAGATGTGGTGGTTAGATTGTTTCCCTATACAGTACAAGGATCAGCAGGGTCTTGGTACTTTTCCTTGCCCTCCGGATCCATCACCAGTTGGAATATCTTCCAGGAACAGTTCCTTACCAAATGCGGCGATGATAGATCCTTGGCTACACTCGTCCATGACCTTTCCAATTTAAGGATCGAGTCAAGAGAACCCATTAAGGAGTTTAACTCCCGATTTAACAAACTCTTGAACAAAATCCCCACCGATGATAAGCCAAGCGAACAAGTTAGAAACGAGTGGTATATCACCGCCTTACCCTCAAACATAGCCATTTTTGTCGATAGGGCTAAAAAACCTACATTGGCCGAAAACATGAAGGAAGCCCTCGCTGTTGAAAAAAGTGTAATCGCCTTGGAAAAGAAAACTGCCTTGGAAGAATGAAAATCCAAAAAAGTGTCCTTTAAGGATGATTCGAAGAAAAAGATCACTAAGGATCCATATGACATGGAGGGCCATCAAAAAGTCCTTAAAACCATGTCAAATGAAATGGTTCAGATTAAGAAACAAGTATCAGAGTCCTCAACAAAGAAACCATATAGGAATTTCAAAAAACCTGAGTCCAAGCCTCCAAATGTCATATCTTACGCAGATTCAAATCCTGAGGAAGAAGAAGAAGAAGAAACAATTATGCCATCTGAAGAAGAAGAAGAGGAAATTGTTGAATGCCACGGGATGTGGGACTTTATACTCCCTAATTCCGATACAGATGCTGAGCAGGAAGCCTTTCCTATCACTACAAGGAGTAAAGCTACTCCCGAACCTGTTCAAGCCAATTCAAAGAAAAGGAGTGCTGGTACTAATACTGCAAAGGAAAAGGTACCCACAAGGAAGCCAGCTGCGACGGTATCTCAGAATCAGCCCTCATCTTCCAATATACCTTCGTCATCTAAGACATTGGTAGTATCTGATTCGGACTATAATATTGTTGATGACATGAAGAAAACTAAGGCAAACATCACCATGTTTGAGCTTAGTAAATTAAAGCATAAACAAAAATTGCTTCTCAAAGAACTTAATGTTGTTCCTTCTTCACCTCTTCCCAGTACTAAAGCTGCAACTGACTCAGGACAACCACCTTCTGGTAGAGTTGAGGCAACTGATACAATTCTGATTGGAGATAGATCAAATTCCCATACTCCTCCTTTCCTCTTAACATATGAAATTTAAAATCGAAATCTACATAACTGCTTAATTGATTTTGGGGCATCATCTAACATAATGCCTGCTTCAGTTTGTTGTAAACTGAATATAGAACCCCAGAAATCTTCTATTCACATTGTGCAGTTAGATAGAACTAAAGTTCAAGTTTTAGGGGAAATAAACTCTGTTACAATCAGGTTATCGGCGGATCCAAGAATAGTCCAAAGGATTGATATCCTAGTCGCCGATATACCTGAATTCTATGGGTTGATTTTAAGCAAGGATTGGTCAGAAAAGCTCCATGGGTATATCTCCACCAATTGGTCCCACATGTGGCTCCCCTATAAGGGCAAGCCCAATCAAATAAAGATTGATCGGGAGAAACATATGACCCACACTATTACAGAATTTGAACAAGAAAATCAACCAATTGCGTTCAATAACAATATCTTAGGAAATTATTCTTCTGAGCCATTTTTCGGCAATTATATTGCCGAGCCATCTCTTTTCTCGGTTAACAATTTCGCATCGCAAATTGAAAATTTTTCTTAGACCGACAGGTCTAAATGTGTTAATGTTACTGAGAATTTTGTAAGTAAGATTGTAGATAATTCTTTATTTTGCTCTTTATATTTTTATGGATCTAAGTCTAGTGAAGGATCAGGAGCAGGATGTATTTTGGTTAGCCCGCAAGGAGAAAAAACAATGTTGTCCTGTAGGTTAGAGTTTGAATGCACCAATAACACAGCTGAGTATGAAGCATTAGTCCAAGGACTATATAAAGCGATCCGCCTCAAAGTCCAATACTTGAAGGTCTTTGGAGATTCTGAGATTATTGTTAAACAGGTAAGGAATACAATTCATTTCCTTTCAAACCATCTCAAACATTATCAATCGCTAGTACAAGAGCTCGCCTCCCATTTTTCATCATTCAATATTTCTTCCATTCCCAGGTCTCAAAATTCTGCAGCCGACTTGCTAGCCAATGTCGCTTCCAAGCTCCTCCCTTCCCAAGACTATAGCCCAGATAGATTTTCAGTAGAATTGATTTTTTGGCCATCAATTCCTGACAATGTAACTAATTGGAGAGTATTCAACCATGATGAAGACATTTTACAGTTTTTAACCTCCAAAAAATCCTATGGTAATCAAATTATTGAGGAAGACGAGCACAATATTCAAATGCGAGATAAACATGAAGAAAACTCAATTCCAAAGCTTGTGGTGAAGCTTGAGGATCTTTACGATATTAAAGACAGATTTAAACATGTGTCCAATACGAAGCTCCAGAGCTCTACCTTAAGGTTTGAATTGATAAACCTCGGCACTGAACAAAATCCTCAAAACATTAATTTAGGATTAGGACTTTCCATGGAGGAAAAGGGAGCATTTATTAGATTGTTACGCAAAAATAAGCATGTTTTTGCCTGGAAATATGACGATCTAAAAACGTATGATACATCCATTATCCAGTACACTATTCTGATGCTTCCCGAACAGAAACCAGTTCAACAAAAATTGAGACAAATACATCCAAACTTAGAGTGTCAAATAAAATCAGAACTCAATAAACTCTTGAAAGCTAAGATTATTTTTCCCATTCGGCATTCAAACTGGGTGTCCAACATGGTACCAGTCAGGAAGAAAAATGGCGACATAAGGATTTGTATTGATTTCAGAAATTTAAATAAGGCGAGTTTAAAAGATAACTTCCCATTACCCACTATGGAGCAGATACTCCAATCAGTGGCAGGCTCAGAGTTAATGTCCTTTTTGGATGGTTTTTCTGGATATAATCAAATTTTGGTCCATCCTGATGACCGGATCAAAACCACATTTAGAACAAAATGGGGAACGTATGCATATCAGAAAATTCCTTTCGGACTTATTAATGCAGGAGCCACTTTTCAAAGAGCAATGGATATCGCTTTCAAAGGGTTAATTAACAGAACAGTAGTCGTCTACTTAGATGATATTATTGTATTTTCTAAAGAGAGATCCAATCACTTACATGATTTAAATCAAATCTTTCAACGCTGTAAGAAATATGGTATTTCTCTTAACCCTAAGAAATCATTTTTCGCTCTTGATCAAGGCAAACTCCTAGGCTTTATTGTTTCTAAAGATGGCATTTATATTGATCCGGACAGGATTAAAGAAATCTACAAAATCCCATTTCCTCACAATAAGAAATCCATGCAGTCATTTTTAGGCCAAATCAATTTTGTTAAGAGATTCGTTCCATAATTTTCTCAAATCATTTTGCCACTTCAAACTATGATTAAGAAAAATTCAGTCTTTAAATGGGGATCAGCAAAAAAGGAAGCGTTTGAATTAATCAAACAATCAATAATCAATGCCCCCGCTCTGAATACTCCAAATTTTTCTAATCATTTTACATTGTATACCATCGCATCCGATTTCTCTTATGTTGCAGTACTCACACAGATCAACAATCACAATTTGGAAGCACCCATTTCGTTCTATAGTTCAAATCTTCAAGGTGCTGAACTAAACTACTCCGAAGTAGAAAAACAAGCCTTTGTTGTATATAAAGCTACTAAACATTACAGACCCTTCCTTTCAAAAGCCCATACAAAAGTTATAGTTCCTTTCTCTTCAATAAGGCAACTATTAATCCAAAGAGAACTGGGAGAAAAAAGGACAAACTGGGTAACAACACTTCAAGAATATGACCTAGAGATCAAGCCAACAAAGATTGTTAGAGGCCAAGGTTTTTGCAGGTTGTTGGAAGGAGAACCCAACATTCTGGAATCAAGCGATACAGATCAATTTGAAGCGATCAACCAGATAAGTGTCGTCGACTCTGAATCAGAGTATGCTGATCTAATATTTTATTTGAAAAATGGATATGCACCTCCCAACCTGTCTTACAAAAACAAAAGGGCCATAAGATTGAAAGAATTTTTTTTTACCATTATTGATGATGTGCTATTTAGGCAAAATTATGATTCAGTTTTATTGAGATGCCTTGAAAAACCTGAAGCACAAAAGGTTTTGCAGGAATTACATGATGGACCAGTAGGGGGCCACTTTGGAGCTGATACAACAGCTCACAAAGTCATCCATGCTAGATACTATTGGCCAACTCTGTTTAGAGATGCTCGTGGATATGTAAGGAAATGCCAAAATCGTCAAACTTCTTGCGGAAGACAAAGGAAATCAGCCTTCCCTTTGCAACCGGTCAACATTGAACAACCATTTGAACAATGGGGATTGGACATCAATGGAGAGATTACGCAAATTCTTCCAAACAGCATAAGTATATCCTTACCACTACTGATTACTTTACCAAGTGGGTTGAAGTGATTCCTTTAAAGACAACAAATTCTGAAGATATTATTGAATTCATAGACGAATTCATCATTACCAGGTTTGGTGTCCCGAATGCTCTTGTTTTTTATAATGCATCTTACTTTTTAGGCAATGCTCTGTTTGATTTCGCAATTCAAAGAGGATTTAAACTCAAATACTCTGCTAACTATTATCCTCAGGGCAATGGTTTGGCAGAATCTACAAACAAAAATCTTATTAAAATTATCAAGCGAACTATCGAACAGAATCATAAGAACTGGCATAAATCATTAATATTTGCACTATGGGCTGACAGGATAACGCAAAAAGCTTCTATAGGTTCTTCTCCGTTTAAACTTGTGTATGGAAAAGAAGCAGTGTTACCAACAAATCTCGTCCTTCCTTCTCTAGCCCTAGTTCAATTTATTGAAGAAAGCCCTTCTTCTTCTTTACAACTTAGACATGACCAAATTCTAAAATTAGAAGCAGAAAGAGAAAAAGCCAAAATCATTCATGCGAAACATCAGCAGATCATCAAGTCATCATTTGATTCACTTTCATCTGGTTCCAAACAATTTCAATTCGGTGATTTAGTCCTGAAATGGGACAAAGCTCATGAAGATAAGGGAAAACACACCAAGTTTCAAAAGATGTGGCTTGGACCATTTCAGATCTGTGAAAATATAGGCCATTCGACCTTCATATTACAAGATTTATCACGGCTGAGAGATTCTCTCCCTGTTAATGGTCTCATCTTAAAGAAATTCTTCAATTGAGGAGGCAACCCCTTCTCCTTTTAATAGCATTTTTGTAGTTTGTAGGAGCATTAGAAAATAAAGCTGTAAGGTATCTTCTATTTGACCTTTGTTGTACTTAAAGATTTTCTCAAAACAAGTAGTGTGATATTTACTTTTAAATAAATAGAAGTCTTAAACAAAAGGAATGATTTCTAGGAAATTAGATATAATTGCATTCTGAAACTACACTGCAATCTTAGTGAACCCCTCTCAAAGTTGATCAATATTGTAAATCTTTTTAGATTTTTAAATTGGTTCCAAGAAGGTTATCAATATCAAAATAGGAGCTAATCCAATTTCAGCATCTCCAACTCTTACCTTGTCATCCATCTCCTCCTAAGGAGGAAATTGTCTATCCCACTCACCAAAGTTTGTGATTACTCAGAAGGTAATTCCAAGAATACTGGATACAAAATATAAGAGGTATTATTACAAGCCTGCTTACCATGTTCATAGGGAAATAGTTTAGCTGACATTACCAATACTGCATACCAAAACAGGGTAATGGATTTGATTGTAAGACAAGGGGTCTCATCACGAGCCAGCTTGTTCGGTTAGATTAATACCAGTGAATGGCATTGTCACTTAGCTAGCCACCAAACTAGGGAAATGGCTTTTTATCTTACAAAATAATAGAAAAGAGAAAAGAAATACAAAATGTGAAAAACATATGTTGAATTCTTTCTGTTAATCATGCTCTAAGGTGAATGGGACAATAGACAATAATATGGTTAAAAGGTATCCCTACCGAAACTATGGATGTTTGCTGGCAGCAGAGGCTCTACCTATGACAAAGGAGTTAATTTTAATAGCTGATTTGGAAAGGTTTTTTGTTTTATCAATATCAACCAATAAAGGCCAATTTAAAATCTAGAATGTATATAATTTTTAACAAAAGAGGGAATTAGCAGAGAAAGTTTTATTTTGTTTGGAATGCAACTATACCTAGTTATATTAGAATTTTCCCTTTTGATAAAATTTCTATTTTGAAAAAGTTTAAGTATTTCTATACTTTTGAGAGATAACTGTTTCTTCCAGCGAATCGCCAATTATTGTGCCCCAGAACAACCCCCCATTTCATATCAATATTATTCCAAAACCATAATATGAAATGGGTCCCTTTTTAATTTTCATTTTAATTGGTATCAACTTAGTTCTATTAAAAAAGGCCCGAAGAGATAAAATAAAGCATTACCTAAAAAGCCTTTTCAATAAACCAATTAAAAGTCTTAGCATAAATGATTAATCTTTCATCATTGCGATAAAGCGATCGCAAGATCGCATATCGCAATGACAAAAGGAACACAACTTGAGGACATATTGGTTTACTCCGATGCGAAATCACTATCGGATATCGGCGATAATGACTTAATGCATTAAAAGCCCCCTTGCTCCGATGCGATGCGATATCGCTATCGGCAATCGGCGATAATGATTTAAAGCAATTGAGCTCCCTCTTGCCCCGATGCGATGCGATATCGCTATCGGTAATCGACGATCGACTATGCGCGCCTTCTTAACCGCCCCACTCGCTACTCCCGACGCGACGCAATATCGCTATCGGCGATCGGGGATTCCAAATGGAGCCAAAACAATGATTTATGAATTTCCCCACGCCCGATTGCGATAAAGGCAAAAGCGCAGTTTTCAAAGAAAATCTTAAAAGCAGTTTAATACGATTTATTCGTATTTAAGGCATTATCTTTTGAAAAGCCACTCATCCGTGCTCAACCGCTAAAACACCCAAGGCACGCTTCAAATAAATCATTCGTCCATTAATCGTATTGACTGACATTGATAAGATTGACAGGCCTTAATGGCCATTTAATGAAACAGTAAGCCTGCGATATGTTTACAGATTTTATTCGAGGCCACCTTAAGTCAATCATTCGCCATGAATTATCAATATATATATCTCAGTCTATTCGATTTATGTTATTATTTATTGTATTACGCCCATCATCGTCTCTGTGCATAATTCTCCCGTAGAAACAGATTTGAGCAGAATGGGGAAGAAGTCTAAGAAGACCACAATGCCTTCCACTTCGCCGGCCGCAAGGCACCCTGTTATTGATCCAAGAAATAAAAATAAAGGGATCATATCGGACACTACATGCCTGGGACTTACCAGAGCTACTTGGCAAGGCACATATAATCTGATCGAAGCCGAAGACTCTAGGGTGAGAACAATACAAGTTTCAGCCGACAGCACCAGCTAATCCGAGGCTAATCTTAGCGATTTAGCTAACTCTTTTCTTCATCGAATAGCGGCCCGAGAGCAAATCCTCCCATACACAGATGTGGTAAGATAGGCGATTCAGGAAATCCCAATTACCGACAGAACTTTCAGCACCATAGATGGGAGAATTTTCGGTTCTTTTCGAGCCGAGGATCTAAGGCAAATGTATCATTTACCGGAGGAAGGGAAGAAGAATAACACGGCATTCCTGGAGAAATTTCGAGCTGAAAATGAGACTGAGTCTGAACCAATTCGAGGTTGGAGACAAAATTGAGCAAAGCACAAGCACGAATATTCGGGTAACTACTCGGTCGATTCTCTATGCTCTCCTTATTGCTATGCTGGGATTATGATGTGCAGACTAAGGGGATTACATGATTCTGCCAATTTTACCATAGAAATGGTCCCCTTAATGGAGGCGGCATGTAGTGGCGAAATAATGGATTGGGCAGATATATTATTCGATAAGTTAGCAACTGCAATTCTTAACTTCAAATTCAACTCTCGCGTCACTGAGAGGTTCATTCCCCCATTTTACTACAACACCTATGTATTAGATGTTTTGTGTTTTAATTTTGAATTTCCTATTCTCGGATGGAGGTGGACGTCGCAAGACCCCGCACCCGTCCACATATACCATCAAAAGTTGTGGAAGACCAACTACAAACACCACTTGTATCAAATCTGCAACGGTTTCATGTTGCCTATTCATTATTCCATTTTCAATAAGCCTCCCCCTAAGATTTCCTACCAAGCAGGGGTGGATTTAACTTCCATAGGGAGTTGGTTTGGGGAGGAAAAATTCACCTATATCAGAGTTTTTGGCAGTCAAGCCAAGCCCCACGTTCTTCCTCTATACATCCCTGATAAACTACTGGCCAGAGAAATAACCTATCAGATCAACGCCGATGGGGTTACACAAACTCTGAAGAAAGAAAAGAAGCACGTCTGGCCCTCTTTTCCCTTACGAATTGGTATCTATACTCTGCATGATCTCAAACATGCAGAGAAAGAAGCTGAAAAGATAAATTCACTGACCCTGGCAACTCTACCAAGCAGGCGATTCGATCCAAACAAAGTCGCCTATAATGCACTCGACCAGGCCAAATTGGCCAAGTTCGAGCATAAAGAAGATAGATTTGAAGACTTGTTCGCATCGGCCGAGTCGCTATATCAAGTTAAATCGCTCGCCATACATGAATACAACGATGAGGGACTGGTCGAATTCAACAGACTTAGAGAGAAGAGGTTGCAAACTCTGCCTCTAAACGTGTTAGCGACTACTCCAACAACATAATCAAGCGAGCCTGAGCAGCGACTTGATAAATAACCTCCTATTACATCAAAGCAGCAGGAGGAAGTGCATGAGCAAAGACAAGAAGAAACCCAGGTGAACTTGTAGAGACAGGAGGAGACCCAGGCGAAAATTCAAGAACAGAGCAGTTCAAAAGTAAATCAAGACACACAGATTGACCCAAAATTGCTCCAAGAATGGCAGCAATTTAATTCGATTATCGGCAATCTAGAATACTCTAAAGATGACGAGGTTTCAAAAGAGGGCGACACACAGGAAGCGACATCAAAGCAGGTTTCGGGTGAAACTAACGACCCACCCAAATTAAAGGAAGTGGAAATAATTCCAAAGGATCCATCGGGTGAAACCATTTTGCAAATAGAAGAGATTCCTCCCTTGGATGTCTCCTACAGCCCTAAGCATAAAGCTGTAGTGAAACGACAGAGGAAGAGGAGAAGGACTAATCAATCTTCTTTATTCCCTGAACTAATAGTAATGGGCAACGTGGTATGGAAAGAAGAATTTGACCCCTCCGATGACTTGAAAAAGCTATCGCAATATGTTGGAGCTTATTCGGTGGCGGCAATAGATAAAGCATCGAAAGTAAGCAGTCTATTAAAGGAAAAAGATCAAGACATCTTTTTGCTACATGCTCAATTATCGGAAGTGTAGCAGAAGGCAGAGCAGGCAGAACAGCAATTGCTAGTACAACAACAAAATAACAATCAGCTGACTAAGCAATTGCAGGAAGAAAAATAGAGGATTGGCGATAGCGCAATCCAAAAGCAAAAGGAGCTATCGGCAGCATTGGTGCAACTAAAAACATCAACTGAGGAAATGCTAAAATCTAAAGATGAGTGAATCGCTCAATTGTTATCCCAACTTGAGCAAACAAAAAAGCTCCTGCAAGTAGATGAGTTTAAAGCAGAGGCATTTCAATTAAACAAAGCATTGATAAATCAAATGAAGCTCTTGTGTCAGCAAATCACCCAGGCAGAACCATTGTGCGACTTAGTGGCATCCATAAGCAAAAAAATAGAAAAGGCAAGGACATATTTGGATCAGGCCGAAGAAACATTGAAAAATTTTCTGGAATGGAAAGATTTCGATTAGGGACACGCAGCTAACCTACAAAGAATTCTGGAATCACACAAAGAAATATTATTCACAGAATGGAAATCTCAGTTAATGAAAGCAGAAAGAGCGATTTTAAGATGCAAGGCAACCACTAGTAATTTGGTTGAATTGGTAAATAATACTCTTTACTTGTCTAACATGATTTCTCAATGTACTCCAGGCCAATTAACAGCAACAAAGATGTTGGAGCATCATGCTACCCAGAGCTGGAGAAAAATAGAAGGTTAATCGCAGGAATCAATAGTTTTACATGGGATGCTTATTGGTTCTTTTTAGTGAAGCCGCACAGCCAGAGAGCCGCCCTCAAATGCCTCACAGATGCTATCGGGTATATCATACCCGATATTCAGGATGCCACCTTCGCTGCCCAACTCAGCCTGTGCCTCAACAGACCACCCGAAGTGGAGCCAATGCTTGTGATAAGCCAGCTCAGGTTTAAAGCCAAATAGCTTGAGTCATGATTCACATCGCCCACTGCCAGATCGCCCCCAAGAAGATAGATAGTATTAATTGATGCCAATTTAGTAGGATTTTGTTTCGTAGGTTTTTTTAGCTTAGTAGTATTTATAGACCCTTTCATGCATTTAGAAAGGGTCGTAAAGTTTTGTATATGACTTAAACCCTGAAGTTGGACTATTGTACTTCAGGGATATTCTTTTATGAAACTGGACCAATCATTCTGATTTTGATAAGGAAAAATTTTATACAAATGTGCACTATTGTCTTTGTTGGAAAACATTTCTACGTTGAAGGAAGAATCTCAAATAGCGATTGATATTGGGATTGATTAGCAGCTCATATGGTATTATTATCTGTGTCTGTACTCATTCTTGTTATATGAATTGTCATTTGATTGCTCTTGCTATTATCGCTTATATATATGTGTTTTAACAGCATCCTTTATGCATCCCACTATTGGCTGTTTATAGCATGCTTTTCTTTTCAATCATATATGTATCGATGATATAAATGGTAAATGCAATAATATTGTGTTAACTGCTTTGTTTAACTATTTAGATGAAGCAATATTTGAATGAATATCTATGTTTATTTTTCAGAGTCATCTATATGCATGTTAATAGATAAGGATTATTAAACGTTGCATTTCAAATGAATAGTTGTTCCCAGGATTAGTATTAGTTTTCGTATTTTTGTTGATAGAATAAGCTATCCACCTATCATTAGAACAAACAACTCATCACTCATCCACCCCTTTTATTCATTACCGGGAAACTGGTCCCGTTATATCCAGTCGGAGCCACCATCCCAAATGGAAAAGGAGTTGTACTAAGGTCCGGACCGGGTGGTTATCCCCCAATGTTGTTGCAGCAATTTTCAAGGCATCAACAGAACCTAACAAAGATCCACAACTTCTTAGTCCTTTCTAACTTCTACCAAGTTCTCTATTATCATTTAGCCCTTAAGTCCTTGATTCAATTGACCAAGGGATCTATATTTTTATTTTTTTTAAGTTAAACCTATAATTTTTTTGGATCCTATCACTTTGTATGGTTGTAATAAAATTTCTATGGGGCAACAATTATGATTTTTTAGAAGAAAATGTTAACCCTAATCCGTTGCACATGGAATTATATGCATTGGTGCATCCATGGGTTTAGTAAGCACTACCATCTATTTTTTTAAGGGAAAAGTGTCCCCTAAAAAAATTTCAAGTTTTCTTAGTTTAGTTCTAAAAATAATTCACCTTGTAACACAACTTACCAATGTATTTATGTGATAATAAGGATCAAGGTGATTACATATTTTGTATGCGTTATGTCTCAATTTATTTATTTATTGTATTAAAAAATTGAACCATAGGAGCTAATTTATTGAATGTTATTTACTATGTGTTAATATTTATAAATGCATCAATTAGTGTGTTATCATAGTGCATAGGTTCCCTTGATTTCTTTAGGTGCACCGAGGAAATACTCTACTAAAACTTCCACCTAGCCATCTTCACTATTGACCTCCTCTAAAAGTAGGATAGAATTGTTTCTACTAAAACCTCCACTACTTGGTGTTTTCCTTATAGTGGTAATTAAATTTAACTATATCAACAAAATTTTATAAAATGTTAATGATGTACTATGAGATACTCAAGTATATAGGTATATGGTCATTTGGATTGGTCGACAACATAGCAATGAACAATGTGTTATAAGTATGCTGATTGATGAAGAAAAAGTGTAATGATAGCTTTGATGGGTGATACAAAGACACATAAAGAGTGAAAAAGTTGTTTTCTCTCACAAAGGGTGTGAGATGGTCCAAGGAGATATGGTATTCATGTGGGTTATTTGTTCCAATTTTATATACACACCATTAAACACAATATTTATTTGATTTCCATAACAAAGGGATTTGTACAACCTAGACCTTCAAATAAAAAATCTATCTTCTTCTAATGGACATATTTTCCTAGTACCTAAATAACATGTCACTTTATAAATAAAGTTATCTATAAATATGGTACCGAAAATTGGGACATATAAGTCATAAGGGCCTACAAGCATTAGAAGACAAAAAATGACTTGGTGGATTGAACGATTATTCTCTTGAATTGAATTTTGAGATCACTATAGATATGGGAAACAAAAAAAAATTGAATTTTGTTATAGTTCTCAAAAATATTATATGTTTTTGGACTTAATTCATTCTTTTTTTCTATGAAATTTCCCTTGATTTATAAGGCTTTGTATTATGATCCATTCACTGATGACTACTCTAGAAGTACATGGGAATTTTTTCTCATAGATAAATCTAAGACCTTTATATGGTTTGAGTTTAAATCTCTCTTGGAAAGTAAAAGTGGTAGGAAGATTAGGGTTTTTAAGACTAATAATGATGGTGAGTTCTACTCTACCTAGTTTATTAAGCTTTTTAAGTATAATTTCATTGAGAGGCATAAGAGTAATTTATACAATCTTTAATGATATGGAGACATAGAAGGGATGCACAAGATTTTGATGGAGAGAGCTATTAGTATGCTTAGAGTCAATGTAAAGAATAAGTTCTAGGAATAAGTTACTGCTACATGTCACTTGATTGATATCTCTCCCACATTAACTCTTGTGGATAAGGCCCCTATGGAGGTACAAACAAGTAAGATTCCCTAGATTTAGCATCTTTGTGTTTTCAATTATGTGCCATATACTCATGTGCCTCACAAGAAGAAACAAAGTTCAATACCATGGTCATGAAATGTATCTTCATTAATTCGAACACTATTGTAAAAGAGTATAATTTTTTGGATCTTGGGGCCATGAATGTTTATTTTAATTTTATATTCAAAGAAGTTAATTATTCACTAATGGTGGTCTATCTAAAAGAGCATGGGAAAATTATAATTGTCTAGATACCACCAATTATTGGGAAACCTACACCAAATCTTAAACAAGAATTTCATGATAGGCCTAGTGAGGAGTAGGGGTCAAAAAGTACTTATGAAGGAAGAAAATCAACCTCAAACTTTAAGGATGTCCACATAGTAAAGAAGGAAATAAAACATGTATAATTATGAAACATGAAATGTTTGTGGAAAATAAGGAGTTTTAGAAATTGGTTATTAATGAGAATTACACTTATAAAGAATGATACATCAGAATTCGTACAATTTCTTGATGGACATTGTTGGTATCAAATTATGACTATCCATTTCACTTAAAAATCCTCTTTTGTTCATCATTTTTTACCATCTAACCTTCATATTTCATCCATAACCCTTAGAAGCTAAATGATATGATGTCATTATCATTATTTTTATTTTGAAATTATTGTGTTAGAAATTACATTTTCCAGAAAATTACAAGAAGTTGTAACTTCCTATAATTGCTCCATGGTTTGACATGTTGCATAATAGGTTGGAGAATTCGAAGATTCTGGGCATGAAGCTAAATGTACACGGATGGTGGATTACCTATCCACTTTCGAATGTGAAGGAAATAGGTGTCTGGTCAATGCTAGTCAAACCCAACCACTTCAACAGAATTTCCAGATTTTGTGAATAGAATTTCTATTTTCTTTGATATTTTTGACTAAATGGAAGAGTTGAACCAAATTTTACCTCATTTGATGTAATTGATAAGATTTCATTGGGATATTAGGGAGGATGAATAGTTTCTTTTTGTTATGGAAATTGGTGATAAATAGCTCAAAGGGAGAACTAGATAGTTTAGATTTTGATTTATGAAAAAATTGGAACAACCTATGTGTTACTTTTGATTTTCAAACTTAAATTGAGAGCTACAACATTGAGTTCAACCTATTTTTTCATATCCAATAGTCTTCTTCACTTGAATTAGCTTATATTGTGCTTGCAAAGTGTGGAAGGGTGCCCACTACAGAGCTGGTACACTCCTTATTTAGTTTTCTTTCTAAATTGCATTGATAAATCTAATATTTAGAGTTTGCTATTTCAATTATGTGTTGCAACTTTATGCCATTGAAAGTTGTTAATTGAAATTTTTGTATTTGTTATGAAAGAGCCTTGTAAAAGGACTTAACCAATATCCATCTTAAGAATTAACAAACATGCTTGTTATCTCATGATTTTGATTTTAGAAGTTGATTCCTAATTCATGATTTGGAATGCAAAAGTCAATTAGTAAGTAGTTGAATGAATCTTGTAAAAGAATCACTTACTATTTGACTTCGAGTACTAGCCATCTTGAATATTGTTTTGAATAGCTAAGTATTAGAAATTGTTTTGAAAGGGACTCTATAGAACAAAATTCTTGTAAAGGAATTGTAGAACCCCTAACAATGGAATTATTACTCTATTTTTGTTACCTAGGCAATCAAAATTTCATTATATTTGTTTTCATCTAAATTGATGCTTAAGTGCTTGAAAAGGCAAGGAAGGGCCTCTTGTAAGAGAGCATTGTTAATTTCATTTCACTAGGCTATCATTAGAACCCTAGATCCTTCTAGATCTATATACATTAGATGAGTGCCTCTAAGTGTACATTCCCAGGTTGATAAAGGAATTAGAGCTTAACTTACCTTAGTAAGTAAAGACCAAACATTTTGGCATCGTTGCCGGGGAGGTGCAACTAGAAAGATTTAGAAAAAATCTAAAAAAAACTTAAAATCAACAAAACAACAAAAACATAGATTTAATTTTTAGTCATGTTTATTTATGTCTAGATTTAGGGATGAGAAAGGAAGATTCACAAAAACCCCATAACCAACAACTAACCCACCATTAGGAGCAAAACCATCAGAAATAATTAAGTATACAACACCAACTGGAACAGTTACTATGTAAAAACTTGAGGAAAAGCAAAGATCAAGCCATAGACTTACTCTCGTTGAAAGAAAAATCCTACTAGCTCATGAGGCAAAGAAAAGATATATGCCTGAGACTTATACAGTAGAGAAACTAAAAGAAAGTAGTACAAGAATCCAACATCCTATCCTTGAATAGATTGTTCCTCAAGAACCAAAACAAGAAGAAGAGATAGAAACCTTAGACAAGTCACATATCACAATGGCTGAAGACGGAGGATCCAAAGGACCTACTGCAGAACAACTAAGAGAGTATGAAAGACAAATGGAAGAAAGGAGAAGACAAAGAGAGAATGAGGAAAAGTGAGGAAATGATACTCTGTTTGGAGGAAATCAAAATCCACTAGAGGTAGAGGAATCCACATTTACATTTACAATTCAAGATAGAGGAGAGTATATGGATGAGGAAATTAAAATGAAAAGTATACCGCCATCTGTATTACCAAACTTTTATGGTATGGCATCCAAAGACCCTGATTCATTTTTGTTTTAATTTGATATAGTATGCTAAACCTATGGATATACAACTGATGCTCACAAACTTAGGCTATTTCCTTCCACATTAAAAGTAGCAGCACTTAGGTGGTTCATGGGTTTAGGTGAACACACAGTCACTAATTGGGATAACATGAGAAACATATTTTTGAAAAAGTATCAACCTTACTATTGGTCAAAAGACTCTAAAGATGACATCTTTAGAATGAACCAATAGGAATATGAGACCTTAGAAGAATACTTGGAAATATTTTCATACAATCTACAAAAATCAAAACATAGAACATGTTTAGTGATCTTATTCAAACAATATTTCTTAAGGGCATTAGGGACAAATATCTAGATGAACTCAATCTCGTGGGTAAAGGGGACATTTCTAATTTAACTTTAGAATAAATTGCTGACTTATGTCAGAAATACTCCAGAAGTAGAGCACGAAATGGAAGAAGAGCTATGACATCTAAGCTCACTAAATCTGCCATAGGAAATATCACTAGAGCTGAACTAGGAAATCTATTTGAAGATTTCAAAACAAACATTTTAAGCACTTTGGGGAATCAAATAGACACTTTAAAAGTAAGAAAAGAAAAGATGAACAAGAACAAGAGTTATCTATATTATGTCCCAAATGCAAACGAAAACAAGCTTTGAAAGAATGTCCTTTAGATAATGTACAGATTTGTGGGTTTTGTACAGAAAATCATGACACTAAGGATTGCACAAAGATGAATGTTTTGCAGAATTATAATTTGGAAGCCAACGCAGAAATGGAGAACATGTATTTCATGGGAGCTCAAAGGCCAGCCAACCAAGACCTCCAGGTATGTTTCAAAATCCGAATCCAACAAATTATAACATGCTCGTTCAAAATTCTTGGAATGTTCCTATGCCTTGACAAAATTGGTTTAATCAATAGTAGCAAACTTATCCACAACAAGGATGGAAAGGATATTCCTACCCTAAGCAATTTTCTCAACAATCACCTCAACAATATTAACAACCATTTCCTTAGACATATCCCCAATAGTATTAGCAACAATATTGTCAACCATATCCAGAACAATACCCTCAGCAACCAGTTGCTTATCAACAACAAAATCCTCAGCAAACCTTACCTGCTCCTCCACAAATAAATTCACCGCAGCTACAATTACCATCTGATCAACCTCCTAAACCCACACAGCTACATGCTCAACCCATAGCTAACCCAAACAACCGAATAGATAGACCAACTTACACCATGGATGAGGTACCATTGTACCCAATTCTACCACTGCAAAACATTGAACTAAGGTGAGGAATAATTCTGCGAAAAGAACCTCCACCTGTTCCAACGCAGTCATAAAAAGAGAGTCAAATAAATGAAGAATAAAAACCAACACACATCAAACAAAATGATCCAACACAAAACAATCTAGAACAGGGTCAACAAATCAAAACAATACAATCACCCCATTTTGAGAATGTTTACTTCAACCAAAATTACCCACACCATTGCCACAATTCAATGTTCTTGCTGAATTGAGAAATGTTTATGTCAAAATGCCATTACTCTAGGAAATCAAGTATATTCCGATTTATACCAAAGCTATTAAATAAATTCATCTCAAAAAGGCTCCAAATAAAATATTTGATGCACAAACAATATAGATTATTGGAAATTTAGCTGGTTTAATGTCAAATGTCATTTCCATCAAAAATATGTTGACCCAGGCATACCGAGAGTCACAACAATTATCAACAAAATTTCATTTCCAAACACTCTGATTAACTAGGAGTTGCAATAAATGTTATGACATTGGACACAATGAAAATTTTAAAGCTAACAAATTTACAGTCAACATCGTTTGTTTTGAAATTAGCAGATCACTCTAAAGTGATTCTTGAAGGGATACTGGAAGATATAATTGTTTCATTGGGCTCTTGGGAGTATCCAATTAATTTCTTAGTACTCCAACCAAAATCAAATTTAGGAGGACACCCACTCATACTTTGTAGACCATGGTTGGAAACTGTTGATGCATTCATTGGGTGTAGATTTGGTAACATGATCATTTCTAAAGCCACAAAGAGAAAACAACTTACCTTGTACCCATAAGCACAAGCTCTAATGGTAACACAAAACTATGGCTTGATGATAAATACAATGATAGGGAGGAAATATACTCTGTTTTAAGCATCAATCAAATGTATGATTTCGGGGAAGACAATAATGAGGATTTAGTGGAAATGTTTATCTGTCAACCTGGTGTTTCAGAGGAGTTGAGAAATGAACAATACACTATTGCAGATAGAATATTAGCACAAATATTTCAAGATACTTGTACCATGTATTCTTTGAAAACATTATTTGAAGATATCTTTCCAATCAACTCCATTACAAACACACAAAGCAAGACAGTAGAAATCAGACTAGGAAAAACACTGAATATTGGGGCATTTCTAGAAACATCTCAGCAACAGAAATTTCTTGATTTGCTCATCAAATACCAGAAGGCATTTGCTTGGGGCTACATTGACATGTAGGGAATTCACCTAAAAACTTGCACTCACCATATCTATACAGGCACTAGTATTCAACCAGTGAGGCAGCCACATAGAAGGATCAACCCCATGCTTAAAGAGATTGTAAGAGATGAATTGCAGAAGTTACTAAAAGTAAAGTTCATTTAACCCATTTTTGATAGCCAGTGGATATCTCCACTACTAATAGTTCCCAAGAAAATTGGTAAGCGGTGAGTTTGTGTTGACTACAAAGAACTGAATAAAGCCACCCTTAAAGACTATTTTCCATTGCCATTTATTCACCAAGTGTTAGATACATTAGCTGGAAAAACATCATTTTACTTCCTAGATGGTTTTACCGGTTACAATCAAATCAGCATAGCCTCAAAATACCAAGACAAAATAACATTTACCTGTCCCTGGGGCATGTATGCTTACAATGTGCTACTATTTGGCTTGTGCAATGCTCCAGCAACATTTTAGAGAGTAGTATTGGAATTTTTTTATAATCTGGTCCATGAATTTGTTGAGGTATATATGGATGATTTTTCAGTATATGGTGATTCCTTTGACCATTCTTTGCAAAATATTGAGAAATTTTTACAACGATGTATAGAAACCGACTTGTCTTTAAGCAATGAAAAGTGTTATATGATTATGAATGAGGGAATAGTCTTAGGACATCATATTTCTTCCGAGGGAATCAAGGTAGATCAAACCAAAATTCAAATTATTATTACATTTCCAATTCCAACAAATCAAAAATGTGTAAGAAGCTTTCTTTGTTATGAAAGTTACTATAGGAAATTTATTGAAAACCTTAGTGGGATAGCCTTGTCTTCATTTAAGATTCTTGCAAAATATGTATCATTCAATTGGAATGAGGCTTGTCAAAATGCTTTTCAGAAACCTAAAGAGAAACTAAGCACTGCTCCACTTTTAAGGGGACCTAATTAGACTTTACCTTTTCACATCTCAATTGATGCATATGATACAGCAATAGGGGCTTCATTAGGGAAGAAAGAAGGTGCTTTAACTTCTTCCATTTACTTTATCAGCAAAAATTTGACTCCTTTTGAACTTAATTACATAGTAACTGAAAAGGAAATGCTTGCAATTATACATGCGGTGAACAAATTTCGTCACTATATAACTGGATATGAAGTCCTCAATCAAATTGACCACTCCACCATTAGATACTTAATGAACAAACCTATTACTAATGGCAGGATCACCAGGTGGTTACTCTTATTCCAAGAAGTTAATATCACTATACTTGATAGACCAAGGAAAGAAAACTAGGTAGCAGACTACTTTTCTAGACTACAAAATCCAGTTGAAGTTGTTCAAGTTGAAGATTCATTTCCTGATGAACACTTGTTTTCAATTTTAGTGTTAACTCCATGGTATGATGATTTAGCTAATTACTTGTCCACAGGAAAAGTACCACCATCTTTCAGCTCAAAGGATAAAAAAAGACTCATCAAACAAAGTGCAAGATATTCATGGGTTAATAGTGATTTGTTTTATACTGCATATGATATGATTATTAGAAGATGCATTAGAAAGGATGAAATTATTGACATACTAAAATCATGCCATGACCAACCTTGTGGTGGCCATTTTGTAGCCAAAAGGACAACAAACAAAATTCTTAGCCTTGGCTACTATTGGCCATCAATTTTCAAAGATTCAAAGAAGTATGTAAGAAGTTGTGATGGTTGCCAACGCATGGGTGGACCAACCACCTCTGATGAGATGCCAGTATAGCCACAAGTACATCTAGATCCATTTGAAAAATGGGCTCTCAAATTTGTTGGACCCATCAATCCACCATCCAAAGGTAATAAGTACATTCTTGTATGTACCAATTATCTGTTTAAATGGGCTGAAGCAAAGGCACTTGTAAGGGAAACTGAAAAAATAGTAGTCAATTTCCTTTTTGAAGAAACCTTTGTTAGATATGGAGTTCCCAGAGAGATAGTAGTAGACCAAGGGAATCATTTCACTTCTAGACTGGTTCAAGAAATCACTGACAAGTACAAAATCACACACAAAAGGAGTACATCATACCATCCATAGGCCAATGGCCAAGTGGAATCTATAAACAAGACACTAGAAGGGATCATGACTAAAGCAGTGGCAACAAATAGGAAAGATTGGGCAGATAAGCTCAATGAATCGCTCTGGGCATATAGAATCACCTAGAAAAACACAACAGGGTTTACACCTTACTAGCTAGTGTATGGCAATGAAGTCATGCTACTAATAGAATTTCAAATACATACTTATAAACTGGTTGCAGAGTTAGGAATAGATCTCTCTGAAGCACAACAAAAAAGAATCACACAATTGAATCAATGGGACAAGATTAGACAACAAGAAGTGCAAAGGAGAACAATGATACAACAAAAAATGATACAATGGCATGATAAGTTAATTAAGAAGAAAGAATTTTAAGTTCGTGACTAGGCATTACTCTTTGACTCAAAATTCAAAGACTACAAAGCCAAATTTACAACCCATTAGATGGGTCCTTATGAAATCATTGAAGTCTTTGAGAATGGATCATTCAAACTCACCATAATTAACCAAGAAGGACGAACATATCTAGTAAATGGACACAGGCTAAAGATCTATCATAGGCCTGTCAGTAAAGAAGATTTTATGAAGACAATATCACAACAAAAGGAGGTACAAATAGTACAACATTCAGCTGTAATATCGAATCCTTAATCATTTTATTTTTCTCTTATCAAAAGTTAATAAAAAAACTAAAAATAAATAAATAAATAAAAACATAATAAATGTTTAGATATGAAAACCAATTAGGCATACTCTAAACATGAATTCTTATGAGAAAACCAAGCAATGGCTTGTAAGAATTCCTTTTCATTCAGTTTGAAGTTCAAAATAAATTGATTTTCCAATTTCTATATCAGAAAAATGACTTGAGGACAAATCAAACCATCAGTAGTGGAGGAGAAAGTCTGAACTTGTTCATGCTTTCATCTCCTTAATTTCATCTCCAGCAGAGGAAGATATTTGTCTTTAAATGGATTCTCAACAAGAGATTATTGTTGTTCATTATTTTTCAAAGGATTTGATCAAATTTTAAAATCAAAACATATCTCAGACAAGCACTTGTTATATACAATATATTAGAAAGGAACATGTTATATACAAATTTGCATTCTCAAAAAAGGGACATGTTCTATACACATTGTCGGAATGGGATCTGTTAAGAGGAATATTGCATCTACAAAGAAGAAGTTTTCACCTAAGTAGGAAGATACTACACTTAAGAGAGAAATCACCATCACATTCTACTTTGCCTGCACATATCAAACAACAAAAGCTAGCTTCCAAACAAAGAAATATTAGAGGGCTGTAAGAATTTTCATTTTAATACTTTTAATTTCTTTTTAATTCCAATTTTTAAATAGTGGTTCATGATGTTAATTGATTTTAGTCTCTAATATCCAACCTATCTTATATTACACATGTTCATTTTATATCCTGTACAAGTCATTCTTACTCTTCAAAACTAGGTTCTATCCTATTTTCTATCATGTACATATCCCTAAACCTGATCCTTAAAGCCTATTTTTTATCCTAACAATGTAAACTTTTAAACGGGAACTATAAACTCAAAACAGGAACTCTCACTGAAAAACCCCGTAAAAACATCAAAAACAATGCTAAAAACGAAAAATGTGTATACTGGAATGATGTTTTTTCTTAGGGTCAATTTTGAACATGTTTTAAAAATGGAAATGAAAACGAAACTTTTGTGCAAAAGACACCCTAAAAACGAAAAGTGTTGATACTCGAATGATGGTTTTTTATTATTATCAATTTTCAACATTTTTAAAAAATGTTAGTAAAACCAAATTTTTATGTGCAAAAAAAACAATTGTTTATGAGGGAAAAAACACACTAATGTTTTTGGTAGAATAACATTTTTCTTTCCTAAGTATAAATTCAACATGTTTTAGTAATGACCATAAATACAAAATAATGGGATCTGAAATACATTAAAATTCTATTACCCCTGAGTCACCCCACCACCCTCACGGGCCATTGGGCCACGTATGTCATGCCCCCAGGCTGGCGGTAGTCTTTCAACCACTCTTGGTGAGGTGCGGCACCACCGAACACTTTCTTTTCACCAATACTTATGTTCATGGACTACGCCTAACCATTAGTCTACTTAGTTTGTTTTTCGCAACCAAGTATTATTATGTTTCCTTTATACCAATGAATACCCATACACATTCATTATCATCAACAATTATACATGAAAAACACAATTGCACAGTATAAAGGGAGGGGCAACTCCCTGAACAATGAGTTTGCCCGAATAATATATTATACAATCTTCAATATTACAAAACTTTACAAGTATACTTGGAAACACCAAGTTTCATACTTAGCCAAATTTACAACTTGTCACACCTTTGTGTGATAACCAAGGTTCTTTGCCCAATTTGGATGGGCATGCCCTCGCACGAGTTGCCAACTGAACTTCACAACCGAACCTTGTGCCGATGGATGGGCGACCTCACTCGAGTCACGCTTCGTTTACTTCCGCACGGTGGGCGGGTGACCTCACCCAAGTCCCCTTCTCCACCTCTGTGTTTGTCTTCACACGACGAGCAAGTGCTCAACCGAGCCACCCAAGAACCCGTGTCAACCGAGCGCCCGACGCCCTTACCTGTGCATCAGCGCCTTCGCCTTCCTTCTAAGAACTCGTGCTACTATACGGAGCTACCCAAGGTTGGGCACATAAGAACTGCGCCTTCACCTTTCGCTACAGCTCTTCTACCTCCTTGCACTTCTTGCGTTGAAGACTTGCTTGTTGCTTGAGCAATGTCCAAATGACTCCATCGCGTTGTTTACTTATACGAATGGAAGAGCGAGTTGAGCTTCCTAAGCTGACTCATCCTCCATGTAATGAACGCCCCTACTCCATCGTAAATCCATCAATACGTATGTCGGCCTTTGCTTGAATCATATGTCGGCTCGTGGGTTAGCCAAGCATGCTCCCACACTATAAACACTTCTCTCGTCCTCCTTCTCATGTGTATTATAACATGTCTCCCATGCACCTTAGTCAAGGACTTTGCACTTCACATATTTCACCAACCGCTCGTCTGCCAACAAGCATCGCACATGAGGTTGGCATGCCTAGTAGCCGCAGGTCCTTACATCCTCCTCCACCTGAAATCGTTGTCATCCTTGACAACATCCCATCCTGGTATCCATCCACCAAGATCATCAATAACAACTATCTCATCCTTGGTCCATGATATCAACTCTTCCACATACTGCAAACATCCCTGCAACATATGTAGAACTTCCATCTCCATCATGTGTCATCCCATCCTGTGAACTGTCCTCCTTGTCTTCCTGATGCCAACATCTCTCCATGCACTTCCGGACCCCATGTTTGAACTAGTTGGGTAGCTAATCCAACTGTCATGCTCAAGCCATGAGAGTGAACATCCTTATGCCTTTACCAGTCTATCTCACATTCTGCCACATCCAGTACTCACCAAGAATCTCACCCACACTCAGGTCCATGGAAACTCCATCCCATCTGTGACATGTCATGATGCTTGATGCCAAACCATCCCTGCACCATATGCCATACCTACTCAACCTATTTTAAGGACTCATTGCCATGAGCAGCTAACAGTGAGCCTCATCTTCTTTGTCATCTAAGAAGATGTGGAGGGAGTAAAGCCTCAAGGCTCACCCTCACCAATAATCTCAATCCACCTGTCAGGATTCTCTATCTCCATCCTCTGTAGATAAGTGACCCGATCCTCCTCTCAGATATTTGGCCTCACATAAGCCTCCTCCGCATCATCATCATCCTCAACCACTTCTATCCTTCTTGACAAATCCAAGATACTACCAGAAAGTGTCCTAATGACCAATGACTGCTCGGTAAGCTTTGCCTCAACCATAGACAACTGCTTACTCATATCTTCCATTCGCTTCTCATCCTCCATTTGCATCACTACCAATTTACAATCAGGCTTTGTCACACCAATGGTTGGAACACCAACAGGTACATCTTCCCTTCTATCGTAAATGTACAACGTCTTCAAATGTGGAACAATCATAGCATCAAATTGTTTCAAGAATTCCATCCCCAACACAGCTTCATAGCAATCTATCCGCACTATAGTGAAGTCGAATTTCCCTGTCCACTCACCTAGTGTTGTGTCCACTTTTTCAGCTACACCAAGAACACAAGCAGGAGGAGAATTCACTATCTTCATTTCTGCCTTCATCGGTACAAATTTCAACCCAATCCTTCTCGCAGTATCTTCACTCATGAAGTTATGAGTAGCCCCACTATCCACCATAGTGAGTATATCAGCACCCTCAATCTTCATCCAAACATACTCCAAACTTTTCCTCTCGGGATCCTTCCGAGAGACCACCTCTGTAGCAGCAGCGGCCCCAAGTATCTGCATCATCCCCACAGAAGCTTCTTCATTATTGGTATTAGATTATGCAATAGTAGCCACTTTCGGTCTGGAAGGGAAATTCCTCACCATCTGTGGTTCAGCACATATCCAACACTTCAAGGCTTTCTTCGTCTTCGACTTATCATTCGATTTCGAAGCATCATCCTTCTTCTTCTCTTTTGGCTTATCGGACTTCCTCTTCCTATCATCAGAAGTCTCTTCATAATGCTCCACCAACCTGTCCATAGCAGCAAAAGCTTCCTCAAGTGTTTTAATCTTCTGCCTCTTCACTTCATTGCGTGCCCAAGGCTTCAATCCAATAATGAAGTTGAACACCTTGTCCCTCTCTACCAAGTCAGGAAGTTCCAGAACCGCACTTGCAAACTCCTGTTGATATGTCTATAGGTTCCATGTCTGCTTTATGAACTTAATCTTCATCCTTGCTTCCCACATTTCATCCTGAGGACTAAAATGGGTCTACAAAGCTTTCTTCATCTCATCCCACGAAGTAATGTCACTAGCACTACCATTGGCAATCTGATCCATTCTCCTTTGCCACCACATCTTAGCATCCTTCATCAAGAACTGAGCAGCTACCTTCACCTTCGTCTCATCATCGGATAGACCTAAACGTTCCAAGTATTTCTCCATGTCCCATAGAAATTTTCCAAGAGTCTTTGCACTCCTTGTACCATCATAAGACTCGGGTTACTTGAATTTCACATGAGGCACTCCTCCACCTGAGTTATGCCTCACGACCTTCTTCAACACTGTGATCTCATCTCTGGCTTCATTAAGAGATTTCTGCAAGTTCATGATCTTTGCCAAGCCATGATCTCTTGCCTCTTTAATCTCCTTGACCTTCACTTCAAGTTGTGTACACATAAGATCAGTGCACTCGTGTTGAGTCTAGAGTTCATCAAGCTCTTCCCTTATCTTCGAATTGGGCTCTTGATCTTTCTCGACCAAGTACATCTTCTTAATCGAGTAAGCCTCTAAATCCTCCATCCTTTCCAACACCTTTTCAATGAATTCCATAGTAGCATCCTTTGCACCATGACTAGACCCAACCTGAGATTCACCTGCCATTGCTAATAGTTTCCTTCTTTGCAATCTAGTTTCAACTATCCAACAGCTTCACCAAGTTGCCTACAACCTGAACCAGCCCTTGTTCCACTTGTATGTGAAACAACTTCCTTCACCTGCAAGTACCTGCTTCACTGTCACCAACTTCCAAGTGTATGCACACTTGCTTCACCGAGCTTCCTGCGAGACTCCTCCAAGTCTTTAGACTAGCTTTGATACCAACCGCCACGCCCCCAGGTCAGTGGTAGTCTTTCAACCGCTCTTGGCGAGGTGCGGCACCACCAAACACTTTCTTTTCACCAATACTTATGTTCATGGACTACGCCTAACCATTAGTCTACTTAGTTTGTTTTCGCAACCAAGTATTATTATGTTTCCTTTATACCAATGAACACCCATACACATTCATTATCATCAGCAATTATAAATGAAGAATACAATTGCACAGTATAAAGGGAGGGGCAACTCCCTGAACAATGAGTTTGCACGAATAATATATTATACAATATTCAATATTACAAAGCTTTACAAGTATACTTGGAAACACAAAGTTTCATACTTAGCCAAATTTACAACTTGTCACACCTCCATGTGATAACCAAGATTTCTTTGCCTAAGCTAGGCAAGCGCACCCTCACACGAGCTGCCAACCAAACTTCACAACCGAACCTTGTGGCGATGGGCAGGCGACCTCACCTGAGTCACCCTTCGTTTACTTCTGCACAGTGGGAAAGCGACCTCACCCAAGTCCCCTTCTCCACCTCCACGTTTGTCTTCGCACGACGGGTGGGTGCTCACCCAAGCCACCTAAGAACCCGTGTGAAGTGAGCGCCTAGCACCTTCACCCATGCACCGGCTCCTTTGCCTTCATTCTAATAACTCGTGCTACTGTATGGATCTTCCCAAGGTTGGATGCATAAGAACTGCACCTTCACCTTTTGTTGCAGCTCTTCTACCTCCTCACACTTCTTGCATTGAAGACTTGCTCATTGCTTGAGCGATGTCCAAATGACTCCATCGCATTGCTTACTTATACGGATGGAAGGGCGAGTCAAGGTGCCCAAGCTGACTCATCCTCCATGTAATGAATGCCCCCTAATCTATCACAAATCCATCAATATGTATGTCGGCCTTTGCTTGAATCATAGGTCAGCCCGTGGGTTAGCCAAGCATGCTCCCATGCTATAAACACTTCGCTCGTCCTCCTTCTCATGCATATTATAACATGTCTCCCACGCACCTTGGTCAAGGACTTTGCACTTCGCATATTTCACCAACTGCTCGTCTGCCAACAAGTGTCTCACATCAAGTTTGTGTGCCTAGGAACCGCAGGTCCTTACAACCTAGGTCGGGTGGAGGGCTATCTGAAATCACCCCGCCACCCACGCGGGCTGTTGGGCCACCGGGGTGGGGTGGGGGGCTGTCCAGAATCGCCTTGCCAATAGCCCGCAGGGGTGAGGCGTAAGGCTTTGGACAACCTCTGCCACACCCTGACAACCCAATGGCCCTCGAGGGTGGAAGGGTGATTCCAGGAATTACCTCGCCTTCTGCTCCACCCCGACGACCCAACGACCTGCGAGGGTGGCAGGGTGATTCTAGGAATCAACTCGCCACCACTACCGGCTATTGGACTCATGAGGTGGGGCAAAGGGCTGTGGACAGTCTCTACCCCACCCCAGCTATCTCGCCCCTACACCTGCAGTAGTCTTTCAACTGCTTGTAGCGAGGTGCACCACCACCGAGCACTTTCTTTTCACCAATACTTATGTTCATGGACTACACCTTAACATTTGATACTTAGTTTATTTTTCTTTGCCGAGTATTTATATTAGCCTTTACACTAATGAACACCCATACCCATTCGTTATCCACAAAAATTATACATATACAACACAATTGTAATAATATAAAGGGAGGGGAAACTTCTTGAGTAAGAGTTTGCCCAGTTTCAATATATTTCCAATTTTCATAAAATTACAAGTATACCTTGGAAACCCCAAGTTCCATACTTTGAAAAATTTTAGACCTTGTGTCTTGCCCACCTCATGCACACCTTGCAAAATGGTCACCTCAACAATCCACACTTAACCAAATTCCAACTCGTCTAGCCTTCGGGCAGCACCTTTGTGCAGCCTCACCCAAACTCGTTCATCATGGGTGGGTGCCTTCATGCAGCCTCACCCGAACTCATTCAACTGCGGGTGGGTGCCTTCGTTTGACCCTCCACTCGAATTCATTCAACGGTGGGCCGATGCCTTTGCGCACCCTCCACCATAGTTTGTTTCACTGTCGGGCGGGTGCCTTCATGCATCCTCCACCTACGTCCATTCAACCGATGGGCGGGTGCACCTTCGTACAACCCTCAACCCATGTCCATTCAACTGTGGGTGCCAACCTCCCAAGCTCATGTTAGCTCGTTCGTGAGGTGGGTCGACCCACCCAACTTGTGGGACTGCCCCCTCATACTCGTCGAACAATCCTCCATGTTTGGTCAGCCCGCAGGTGACTTGCCCAACTTGTCCCCGCCATATAAACTCGCATCCAACCATTCTCCTATGCACATTTCACCTTTGCACGCTCGTCATTATGACCGTATCTCACCATCTTTGCACAATGCAGTGCGTCCTACCCGTCGCACGGACTGCAAGTCCTTACATCCTCCTCCACGTAAAGTCATTGTCGTCCTCGACAATATGCCATCCCTATAACCATCCTGCCACCAAGAACATCATCTCGTCAAAATAGTTGTCTCATCCCTAGTCCATGATATCAACCAGTCCATACACTGCAAACATCCCTGCAACATATGTAAAAAAATTGTCTCCACCATGTGTCATCCCATCCTGTGAACTATCGTTAGATACTCCAACATAATTCCAACATCTCTCTGCACACTTCTAGAACCCATGATTCGAACTAGTCGGGTGATCATTCCAATTGTCATGCTCCAACCATAAGAATGCACATCCTTATGCCTATAGCAGTCTTTTCTCAGACTCTGCCACATCCTGGACTCACCAAGAATCTCTCCCATGCTCAATTGCATGGAAACTCCATCCCATTTGCAACATGTCATGATGCTAATGCCAAACCATTCTTGCATCACCTGTCATACCTGCTCAACCTGTTTTAAGGACTCACTACCATGAACAGCTAACAATGAGCCCCATCTTCTGTGTCATCTAAGAAGATGTAGAGGGAGTAGAGCATAAAGACTCACCCTCACTAAAAATCTCAATCCATCTGTCAGGATCCTCTATCTCCATCCTCTGCAGATATGCAACCCAATCCTCCTCATGGACATTCGGTCTCACATAAATATCCTCATCATCATCATCCTCAACCTCCTCTAGCCTTCTTGAAAAATCCAAGATACTATCAGATAGTGTCTTGATAACCAATGACTGTTTGGTAAGCTTTGCCTCAGCATTAGACAACCGCTTACACACATCATCTATTCGCTTCTCATCCTCCATTTGCATCACTGCCAGTTTACAATCAGGTCTAGTCACACCAATGATTGGTACACCAATGGGTACATCTTCCCTTCCATCATAAATGTACAGCTTCTTCAAATGTGCAACAATCATAGCATCATATTGTTTCAAGAATTCCATCCCCAGCACAACTTCATAGTCATCAATCTACACTATAGTGAAGTCGACTTCCTGGTCCATTCACCTAGTGTTATGTCCACCTTTTCAGCTACACCAAGTACAGAATCAAGATGAGAATTCATTATCTTCATTTGTGCCTTCACCGGTAGAAATTTCATCCCAATCCTTCTCGCAACATCCCTACTCATGAAGTTGTACGTAGCTCCACTATCCACCATAGTGAATGCATCAGCACCCCCAATCTTCATCCGAACATACTCCAAGCTATTCCTCTCAAGATCTCTCTGAGAGACCACTTCCGTAGCAGCAGTAGCTCTAGGAATATGCATCATCCCCACAAAATCTTCTTCTTTCTTCATATTAGACTATGCAATAGTGGCCACTTTCGGTCTTAAAGGACAATTCTTCACCGTATGTGGTTCAACACATATCCAACACTTCAAGGCTTTCTTTGTCTTCATCTTCTTATCTGATTTCGAAGCATCATCCTTCTTCTCTTTCGGCTTATCGAACTTCTTCTTTTTCTCATAAGAACTTTCATCATAATTCTCCACTAGTTGATCCACAGTAGAAAAATCCTCCTCAAGTGTCTTTATCTTCTACCTCTTCACTTCATTGCATGCTCAAGGTTTCAATCCAATAATGAAGTTGAACACCTTGTCCCTCTCCACCATTTTAGGAAGTTCCATAACTACACTTGTGAACTCCCGCTGATATGTCTATAGGTTCCCTGTCTACTTAATAAACTTAATCTTCATCCTTGCTTCCCATGTTTCATTCTGAAGACTGAAGTGGGTCTGCAAAGACTTCTTCATATCATCCCACGAAGTTATGTCATCAGCATTGCCATTGGCAATCTGATCCATCCTCCTTCACCACCACATCTTAGCATCCTTCATCAAGAATTGAGCAGCCACATTCACCTTTGTCTCATCATTGGATAGACCCAAGCATTCCAAGTATTGCTCCATATCCTAGATAAAGTTACCAAGAGTCTTCACACTTCTTGTACCATCATAAGATTCTGGTTCCTCGATCTTCACATGAGACACTCCACCTGAATTATGCCTCACGGCCTTCTTCAACACCGCGATCTCATCATTTGCTTCATTAATAGATTTTTGCAAGTTCAAGATTTCTGCCAACCCTTGGTCCCTTGCTTCTCCAATCTCCTTGACTTCATCTTCAAGTTGTGTACACTTAAGATCAATGTACTCATGCTGAGTCCAGAGTTCATCGAGTTCTTCCCTCATCTTCGCATTGGCTTCTTGATCTCTCATGACCATGACCATCTTCGCAGTCCAGTAAGAATCCAATTCCTCCATTATTTCCAATATCCTTTCTATGAAAGCCTCAGTTGCATTTTGGCTAGATTCACTCGATACCACATGAGTTTCACCTACCATCTCTACCAACAACTTCCTTCTTTGTGATCTAGTATAGACCATCCACCGGCTTCACCAAGTTCCCTGCAAAACTGAACCAGCTCTTGTCCCACTTACGTGAAACCAACTTCTTTCACCTGCAAGTACGTTGTTTCCACTGTCACTTCATCACGTACCAGCTTCAACCGTGAGCTCTGATACCAACTATCACGTAGTGTAGTTGTGTATCAGCTTCAACACTATGACACTAGCTTCCCGCAAAACTTCTTGTCAAGTTTTCAAACCTGCTTCGATACTACCTGTCACGCCCCTACACCTTCGGTAGTTTTTCAACCGCTTATAGCGAGGTGCGACACCACCGAACACTTTCTTTTTAGCAATACTTATGTTCATGGACTACGCCTTAACATTCGATACTTAGTTTATTTTTCTTTACCAAGTATTTAGATTAGCCTTTATAATAATGAACACCCATACACATTCATTATCCACATCAATTATACATATACAACACAATTTCAATAGTATAAAGGGAGGGGAAACTTCCTGAGTAAGAGTCTACCCGATTTCAATATATTTCCAATTTTCATAAAATTACAAGTATACCTTGGAAACCCCAAGTTTCATACTTAGAAAAATTTCAGACTTTGTGTCTTGCCCATAAGCTACCCAACTCATGCAGACAAATTTCAGACTTTGTGTCTTGCCCAAGAGCTTCCCACCTCATGCACACCTTGCACAGTGGTCACCTCGACAGTCCACACTTAGCCAAATTCCAACTCGTCCATCCTTTGGGCAACACCTTCGTGCAGCCTCACTGGAACTCGTTCACCGTGGGCAGGTGCCTTCATGCAGCCTCACCCAAACTTGTTCAACCACGAGAGGGTGCCTTCGTTTCACCCTCCACCCGAGTTTGTTCAACCGCAGGTGGGCGCCTTCGTGCACCCTCCACTCGATTATGTTTCACTGTCAGGCGGGCGCTTTCATGCACCCTCCACTTGAGTCTGTTCAACCAATGGGCAGGCGTGCCTTTGTGCAGCCCTCCACCTGTGTTCGTTCAACCGTCAACACTTTCCGTGGAACCAACTCCAACTCATTCACCGAGCAGGCATGCCTTCGTGCGGCCTACCTACCAAACTTGTTCAACCGTAGGGCGGGCACCTTCGTGCGACCCACCACCCAACTCACCCGTGCAAGAGTTCGTGCCAACCTGGCTGGTGGGTGGGTGCATCAACCACCCGGTTCTGCGCCTCTACACCTGCTCCTTCGCACTTCGACCTGCACTTCTCCAACTCCTTTGCACCTCTCGGTTAGATGCTTGAACTTGTTGTCAAATGAATGCCTTTGCTCCACCTTCCATCTGCCTATGTATATGGTTCGTTGGTGCGGCCGTGCCACCCGGTGGACCTTCCTTCCTTTGTGCTGTCGACCTCCCAAACTCATGTTAGCTCATCCGTGAGGTGGGTCAGCCCACCCAACTCATGGGATCGCCCCCTCATACTTGCCCAACACTTCTCCATCTTTGGTCAGCCCGCGGGTGACTTGCCCAGCTTGTCCCCCCCATATAAACTCAGAGCCAACACTTCTCCTATGCGCATTTTACCTTCACACACTTGTCGTTTTGACCGTAGCTCACCATCTTTGCACAGTGGAGTGTGTCCTGCCCGTTGTAAGAACCGTAGGTCCTTACACCAGAGGCCCAATGGCCCGCGAGTATAGCGGGGTGAAAACGGGAATCACCCTACCACCCCCGCGAGCCATTGGGCTGCCGGTGTAACACCCTATAGTTGGCGAGTCACCCTGGTGCACCCACCAAATGAACAAAGTGGCGTGCAAGGAAAAACGTGACCGAACAGACAAGGCAACAATGGGGATGAAGGTGCGGTTGCATTGGTTTATACGTAGGTAGGTTGAACGAGTAACCCATGGGCCGACTGAGCAAGGTTGTAAGTTGGGTGAGTGATGGTGGGGCAGTCAAGTGTGATGGTTGGGCTGACCTGCATATTGAACGAGTTTTACATCCGAAGGCAAGTCGACTGGGTAGGATGAATGAGTCAACCGGGTGGCACGACTTGCCCACCCACTATATACATACTTGGTGTGGTTGGGGAGATGACAAGCAAGTTTTAACTTCGCTCATTGAGTAGCTCATGGAAGAAGTGCAAGATAGTCGTAGCAGAGGCATAAATAACCGCAGTTGGATGTGCCTACTCATCAAGCAAGATGGGCACGACAGTCACATAAAGTCTTGGTGAACGGGTGCATGGGTGGAGGGCTGCATGAAGGCACTCGTCCATCGGTTGAAAGACACAGGTGGAGGGCTGCACGAGGGCGCAAACCCATCGGTTGAAGAACATGAGTGGAGGGTGCATGAAGGCACCTGCCTGATGGTGAACTTGGGTTTAGGGTGCACGAAGGCACTTGCCTGACATTGAACTCAGGTGGAGGGCTGCACGAAGGCGCCTGCCTGACAGTGACACGAACTCAGGTGAGGAGTTTGGGTGGAGGGTTGCACGAAGGCGCACCGACCCAACTTTTGCAAGGAGTTTGGGTGTGAAGTGTGGATTGTGGAGGTGCGACCACCATGCAAGGCGTGGACAAGGTGGGCACCCGTTTGTAGACTACATGGGTAAAACTCCAGTGGAGCATTTTCTCCCGATCACTTGTATTTTCACAAAATCATAATAAAACATTATTATTGCATATGATGGTGTCCTCTCTACTGTATTGATGTTTATGGTTATGTTTTTATGATGTTAATGGATTCCACACTTTAATATTGTTAATGAAAGATGATGAATGTTAGGCGTGGTTCGCAAAGTAACTTAAAAATTAAACATGTTAGCTACTTAGGCGGTGTTTCACAATTTCCAATTAACGAAAAAAGAATTGGGGGCATGATAGATGGTATCAAAGCTACTTGCATAGAATAGACATGTATGTAGGGAAAAGTTATGGAGAAATCGTGGATTAACAGTTTGGGTTTCGTGGAATTGATGGTTCATGGCAAGACCATTCAAGCTCTAGTGGACATAGGGGCCACTAATAAATTCATGACGACAAGGTTGGAAAAATAGGTTGGATTGATGATCTTCCCATCGAATGTGGAAGTCAAAGCGGTGAACTCTAGAGCTAAAGTGGTGTGCTTGGCACACGAAGTGCCTGTGCAGATAAAAGACTAGAAGGGTCAGTTGGACTTCATAGTGATGGAGATGAATGACTTCAATACGATATTGGGGCAAGATTTCTTGAAGGACAACAAGGCAATTATTGTCCCCTTCTGTGATGAGGTGTTGCTGGTTGGACAGTCACAGAGTTGGACTTTACCCACTCATAGGCAAAGGCGGGAAGTCAAGGTGCAGCATGTTTTTGCACTAAGATTGGAGAAGGCTATGAAGGAGTTAGATATGGAGACATATGTGGTGATGTTCAAGGGAATCGAAGGTGATGGAGTGGGGATGCCTGTTCCAGCTGATATTTTTAAGGTATTAGCCAAATATGCAGATTTGATGCCTGATGAGCTAGCAAAGAATCTTCCACCAAGGCGTGCAGTGGATCATAACATAGAACTTGAGCTAGGAAAGCAACCTCTGGCTAAAGCACCTTATCAGTTGTCAGGACCTGAGTTGGAGGAGCTGAAATGAAAATTAAAGGAGTTAACTGATGTAGGTTTCATTAGACCTTCAAGGTCCCCCTATGGTGCTCTAGTATTGTTCCAGCGAAAGAAGGATTTGAATGAGCTACGGATATGTTGTGATTACCGTGCACTGAACAAGTAGATAGTAAGGAAGAGGTATCCTTTTCCATTGGCTGTTGATTGCTTTGACAAGCTTGTGAAAGCCTTAGTGTTTTCCAAGCTGGAATTGAGGCATGGGTATTATCAGGAGTAGATAGTTGAAGGAGACGAGAAGAAGACTGTGATGTAACAAGGTATGGTAGCTTTGAATTCCTTGTTATGCCATTTGGGTTGTGCAATGTTCCTGCTATGTTTTTCACTTTGATGAATGATGTTCTACGTCCATACTTTGATTTGTTTGTAGTAGTATACTTGGATGATATAGTGGTGTACAGTGACAACATGGAGGATCATAAGAAGCACTTGGCAATGGTGTTTGAGGCACTAAAGGCAAATCAGTTGTACTTGAATAAGTCTAAGTGTGTGTTCGCTCAGACCGACACTCCGTTCCTTGGACATATAGTTGTCATGTAGTCTAGCCATGTAGACTCATCACAAAAATTGGTCATCCTCATCCAAGTCTGCAATCCTCAGTCTAGTGAACTTGTTCACCCAACCATATCATCATCATCACGAGTCCCTTCCATCATAGCTCCCCCACTAAAGGTTCCATCAAGACTTGCTTCTTGGTCTCGGCCATGAGAAGTCCACCCAAGTATCATCATACCAAAGTGTGTGCCCTCCAATCTTTCCATGAGACATGCCAAACAGTTAGCCAATTCTCCATGGGGCTAAAGCATGACCCATTCCTCCACAACGATCATCATGTTCCTTCCTTGTCACGGGCCTTTGTACCTTCTACCATAAGGTCACAATCAACCCCAACAAGTCTTGCAATAGTCAACAATCCTTGCTTCTCCATACAAGGTCTCATCATAGACATCCATGGTAAGATCCTCCCTAGCATCGACAAACTAATTTTGCCCTTCCTTGCATATGGTTCATCTACCAAATGCTCAAGTGAAAGACAAGTATCAATAGTACTTACATCATCGTCATGAGGTTCCTCCATATGAGTATCCTCATCCATCCATGTCTGCAAACTGCACGATCCTAGTCCAACTTGATCAATCTCAAGTTTATCCTGCATCATTGTCACATCTACAACATCCTCAATCATCACGGCTTCCTCTTACTTGTTAGCACAATCTACAACTTCATATTGCTCCAATATCCAATCAAGTTGAAGAAGTTCGTCTTCAACATTCATTTCCAAGACTTCAAGCTTCTCTCGAATCCAGGGATTCTCCTCTTTCATCCACTTCAATCTATATAAGGTAAGCAAGAGCTTCCCTTCGCATTCTTCCAAACCTGCCATGCCTTGTTGTTCAGCTTGGTCCAAGCACTAAGCTTCACCTCTGCTAAACCTGTTTTACCATTCACCTGAATTACCTTGATATTCCACCTGTCACCGGCAAAACTTGAACTTCCTTCCAAGTCTTTGGTCTTTGTAGAATCAGCTCCTTGATTCAGTTCACCAGCTCTAATACCACCTGTCACGATAGTGCAGTGGGATCAGCACTTCATCATCAACCTGGTCATTAGCCTGCTCTGATACCACCTGTCATGCCCCTACACCTACGGTAGTCTTTCAACCGCTTATAGCGAGGTGCGGCACTACCAACCATTTTTTTTTCACCAATACTTATGATTGTAGACTACTCCTAACATTCATACTTAGTTTATTTTTTTGTTACCAAGTATTATTTTTGTCCTTTATACAGTGAAAGCCCATAACATTCACATAAATAGCATTATACAATAGAAATGCACAACAGTATAAAGGGAGGGGAAACTCCCTGCAATATGAGTCTGCCTGAATCAATAAATATAATCTTCTTTTATAAGTACAAGTTAAATCTTGGGAAACCCCAAATTTACACTTAGCCAAATTTCCAACTTCGGCAAACACGATTGCCCAACTTCGGCAAACTGAGTTGCCCAGCTCATCGGCACCTCCACATGGTCGCCGCACGACTCACCAACCCTTCGTTCACCTCGTCGCATGATCGTGTTGTTTGCCCAACTTGGGCGCGCCTCATCATGCAGCCTCATCCACGCACTGATGAACTCCTTGTTCGAACTTGTGTTGATCAAATGATGGTCATTTGCCTCCAAACGCCCTATAATATATACAGGCGGGTGGCAGGTTATGTCACCTGGCCGACCCACGCACAACGCCCAAGCCGACTCATTCACAATGTGTTGTCTCGCCCAAGAGGAAGGTCGGCCCGCCCAACTCATGGGACCGCCCCCTCAACTCGCCCAACATCTTATAAACTCGTCCAAGGTTCCTTTAATTTCGCATTTTGCACACCCTTCGCACGGTGGAGTCGCCCTGCCTGCCGCACAAATCGCAAGTCCTAACATCATTGGCCCAATAGTTGGCGAGGGTGGTAAGGTGATTCTTGAAATCACCTCACCACACTCGCGTGTCATTGGGCTGCCGGGGTGGGGTAGTGGCTATCCGCAGTCCTCCACCCCACCTTGGTAGCCCAACGACCCGTGGGGGTGGCAGGTTGATTCCCGAAATCACCTCGCCCTCTGCCCCACCCCGGTAGCCAAACAGCCCACAAGGTTGGCATGCTAATTCTAGGAATCAACATGCAATTCACCCCACCCTAACAACCCAATGGCCCGCGGGGGTGGTGGCATGATTCTTGGAATCACACTGCCCTCTGCCCCACCCCGGTGACCTAGTGGCCCATGGAGGTGGCGGGGTGATTCTAGGAATCAACTTCCCCTCTGAACCACCCCAGCAGGCCAATGGCCCTCAGGGGTGTCGTGGTGATTCTAGAACTCACCCCGCCCTACGCCCCACCCAAGCAGCCAAACAACCCTCGAGGGTGGCTAGTTGATTCCAAGAATCACCCCGCTCTCTGCCCCACCGTGACATCCCAATGGATTGCGGGGCTAGCGAGGTGATTATGGGAATTACCCCGCTCTCCACCCTACCCCAGCATCCCAACGACCCACAGGGGTGGCGAGGTGATTCAGGGAATCATCCCACCCTCTGACCCACCCCAGTGGCCTTACAACCCGTGGGAGTGGCGCGGTGATTCTGTGAATCACCCCCCCCCCACCCTGCTCCCCACCGAGGTGGCCCAACGGCCTGTGGGGGTGGTATAGTGATTCCGGGAATCACCCCACCCTCCACCCCACCTCAGCAGCCCAAAAACCCCTGTGGGTGGCAAGGTGATTCCCAGAATCACCTCATCCTTTACCCCACTCCGGCGGGCCAATGGCCCTTGGGGGTGGCATGGTGATTTCGGAAATCACCCCGCCCTTCGCGCCACCCCGGAAACCCAACAACCCTCGAGGGTGGCAAGATGATTATGGGAATCACCCAACCCTCTGCCCCACCCCAGTGACCCAATGGATTGTAGGGGTAGAATCACCTTGCCCTCTGCCCCACCCCGACAGCCCAATGACTTGCGGGGGTGGCGAGGTGATTCCGAGAATCACCTCACCCTCCACCCCACCATGGCAGCCCAACAACATGCGGGGGTGGTGCGACGATTCATCGAATCACCCCGCCATCCGCCCCACCCTGACAACCTAATGGCCAACGGGGCTGGCGCGGTGATTCTAGGAATCACCTTTCCCTCCTCTCCATGCAGGTGGACCAACGACCTGCGTGGGTGATAGGGTGATTCCGGGAATCACCCCACACTCCGCCACACCCTGGTGGCCCAAAAACCCATGTGGGTGGGGGGCTGATTTCGGAAATCACCCCGCCCTCTGCCCCACCCAACTGTCCAACAGCTTGCGGGGGTGGTAGGGTGATTCTGGGAATCACCCCACCCTCCGCCCCACCACGGTGGTCCAACAGCTCACGGGAGTGGCGGGATGATTCCGAGAATAAGCCCGCTCTCCGCACCACCCTAGTGGCCCAACGGCCCGCTAGGGTGGCTGGGTGATTCCGAGAAATGCCCCGCCCTCTAACCCATCCTCCGCCCTGCCCCGATGACCCAATGGCTCATGGGGGTGGTTGGGTGATTCCAGGAAACTCTCCGCCCTCTGCCTCACCCCTACGATGCAATGGATTGTGGAGTGTGTCCCATATCAGTGACCCAACGGCCTGTGGGGTTGGTGGGGTGATTCAGGGAATCACCCTGCCCTCTGCCCCACACCAGTGGCCCAATGACCCGTGAATGTGGTGGAGTGATTTCGAGAATCACCATGCCCTCTGGCCCACCAGGGCGACCCAATGGCTCGCGGCGGTGGCAGGGTGATTCCAGGAATCACCCCGCCCGCTGCCCAACCCTAGAGGCCCAACGACCCACGCGGGTGGTGGGGTGATTCTAGGAATCACCCTGCCCTCTGCCCCACCCCACTGACCCAATGACTGGCAAGGGTGGTGGGGTGATTCTGGGAATCACCCCACCCTCCGCCCCACCACGATGGCCTAACGACCCGCGGGAGTGGTAGGGTGATTCCGGGAATCACCCTACCCTTTGTCCCACCTAGGTAGCCTAATGGCTAGTAGAGGTGGTTGGGTGATTCCTCCGCCCCATCACGGTAGCCCAATGGCTTGCGGCAGTGGTAGGGTGATTCTAGGAATCACCTCGCACTCTGCCCCACCCCATTAGTCGAACGGCCTGTGTGGGTGGCAGGGTGATTCCGAGAATCACCCTGGCCTCTGCTCCACCCCGAGGACCCAATGGCCCGTGGGGGTGGTGCGGTAATTCTGAGAATCATCCCACCACACCCACGGGCTGTTGGGTCGTCGGGGTGGGGCGAAGGGTTGTGGAAGGCTTCCTCCTCTCCTTAGTGGCCCAATGGCCTGTGGGAGTGGCAAGGTGTTATGGTAATCACTAGACAACCTCTGCCTTAGCCCAGCAACCCAATGGCCTCCAGGGTGGCAGGGGAATCACCCTCGCCAACCGTGCAGGTCATTGGGCCACCGGGGTGGGGTGGAGGGCTACGAACATTCTCCACCCCAACCGGCAGCCCAACGGCCCATGGGGGTGGCGGGGTGATTGTGGGAATCACCCCACCCTTAACCTCACCCTGGCAGCCCAACAACATGCAAGGGTGGCAGGGTGATTCCAGGAATCACCCTGCCACCCTTGCAGGCCAATGGGCCACCAGGGTGGGTTGAAGGGCTGCAGACAGCCCTCAACACTGCCCTAATGGCCCAATAGTTTGCGGGGGTGGCAGGGTGATTCCAGGAATCACCTTGCCACCCCCGTGAGTTGTTGTGATGTTAGGGTGGGGCGGAGAGCTATGGAAAACCCCCACCCCACCCTGGTGGCCCAACGACCCACAAGGGTGTCTAGGTGATTTCGAGAATCACCCCGTCACCCTCGCGGGCCGTTGGCCTTCCTTGCTAGGGGAAAAGCTACAAACAGCCTCTGCCCCACCATGGCGGCTCAATAGCTCGTAGGGGTGGCGTGGTGATTCAGGGAATCACCCCGCCCTCTACCCCACCCTGATGGCCCAATGGCCTACGGGCGTGGCGGGGAGATTCCAGGAGTCACCCCACCCTCCACCCCACTCAGGCAGCCCAATGGTCCACGGGGGTGGCAAGGTGATTCCAAGAATCACCCCACGCTCTGCCCCACCTCGGCTATAAGGAGCTACGGTCCGTGCGATGGGTAGGATGAACATCCCATGTGAAGATAGATGAACTGAGGCTAATCAATGAAGGTGTGCAATGCGAAATGTGCATGGAGGAAGGTTTGGATGCGAGTTTATACGCATGGGCAAGCTAGGAAAGCTACCCATGGGCCAATCGATGAGAAGTTGTAAAGCGGGCGAGCTAGGTGAGGCGGTTCTGTGTGATGGATGGGTCGACCTGCATGTTGAACAAATTTTACAACTGAAGGCAAAGTCAGCTGGGTAGGATGAATGAGTCGATCGGGTGGCACGACTCACCCACCCACCATACATATACTTGGTGCGAGTTGGGGAGAAGGCATTCAATCAGAAATCGATCATTCGATCAATGATCATTATATGAGCTCGAGCATCTTAGGAGAAGGTACGAGGTGCAGGTCAAAGTGTGGAGGAATAGGCATAGAGGCATAGGAATAGCAGGTTGGATGTGCCCGCCCGTTGGGCAGACATACACAGGAGCTGCACGAGTTTGTTGAACGAGTGAGTCGGGTGGTGGGTCGGATGAAGGCACTCGCCCAATGGTCAAATGAGATTGGTAGGTGGGCCGCATGAAGGCGTGCCCGCCAGCTGAACGAGTTGGAGCTGGTTGCATGAAAGGCACCCACAGTTGAACGGACATGGGTCGAGGGCCGCATGAAGGGACGCCTGCCTACGATTGAACTGATTCGGGTGGAGGGTGCACGAAGGTGCCCGCCCGACGGTGAAACAAACTCGGGTGGAGGGTGCACAAAGGTGCCCGCTCATGGTTGAATGAACTTGGGTGGAGGGTGAAATGAAGGTGCCCGCCCATGGTTGTATGAGTTCGGGTGAGGCTACACGAAGGTGCCCACCCACAGTGGATGAGTTTGGGTGAGGCTGCACAAAGGTGTTGCCTGATGATTGCACGAGTTGGAATTTGGCTAAGTGTGGATTGTGGAGGTGACCACCATGCAAGGTGTCCACGAGGTGGGTAGCTCATGGGCAAGACACGAAGTATAAAATTTGTCTAAGTATGAAACTTGGGGTTTCCAAGGTATACTTGTAAATTTATGAAAGTTGAAAATATATTGAAATCGGGCAGACTCTTACTCAGGGAGTTGCCCCTCCCTTTATACTGTTGCAGTTGTGTTGTATATGTGTAATTGTTGTGGATAATGAATGTGTATGGGTGTTCATTAGTATAAAGGTTAATCTAAATACTTCGTAAAGAAAAATAAACTAAGTATTGAATGTTAAGGCATAGTCCATGAACATAAGTATTGGTGAAAAGAAAGTGTTCAGTAGTGCCACACCTTGCTATAAGCAGTTGAAAGACTACTGCAAGTGTAGGGGTGTGACAGTTGGTATCAGAGCCAGTTTGAAAAGTTGATGAGAAGTTTTGCAGGAAGTTGGTGTCAAAGTGTTGAAGTTGATACACAACTGTACTCTGTGACAGTTGGTATCAGAGCCAATCTGAAAACTTGACAAGAAGTTTTGTAGGAAGTTGGTGTTGTAGTGTTGAAGCTAATACACAACTACATTATGTGACAGTTGGTATCAGAGCTCATGGTTGGAGCTGGTACATGACGAAGTGAGTGTATAGTGAAGAAGGCTAAATGGCAAAGATGGTAGAGGAACCTATGATAGGTGAATCTAGCCATAATGTGGGTGAAGTCTTCTGGTACAAAGTGTTGGAACAGGTGAGTAGATGGAGTTCTGAATGGGTTTCAATGAAGGCTGAGAATATGAAGATTCAGGAAAGCTATTCGAAGCTAAGGAAAGAACTTAAAGAAATCAAGGACAAATGTGGAAGTATGATGGATGTTGAACTCAAGAAACTTGATGAGGAGATCCGACAGAATGGTCTTTGTCTTTAAGAGCTCTTGGATGAAAAAGCTCGGTTAAGGAAGAAAAGTGCCATGGTGGAGGCCGAAATCAAGTAGATTAAGGAAGAGATAAGGAAGAAACTTCTTGGTAAGGAGGTTTTTGTAACTGAGCAGGGTGAGATCGACTACATTGATAGGATGGGGACTTACTACCGTGACAATACAGAGGATATTCAGAATCTTAGTTCTATGGAGGTAGTCAATGGGCGCTTGGTTGGTGCACTTGAGCAGAATACGATGGAGGACAAGCTTGAAGGGAATCAAGCTGAACCAGGATCGACTTGCTTAAAAGAGCCAAGAAAGGAAGTGAAGTAACTTAGGAGGAATGTCAAATTGGAGCATAAGCCAATGGACACTTTTGAGGAAAAATTCTTGAAGAATGTTGTTGAGGTGAGACACAAGATAAAGCCAATAGAAGTACGTGATGCCTTGAAGCTGAGTTTTGTGCAGGTGACCATGAAAGGCAAGAGATTTGCAGCTTTGGTGGATACAGGGGCTACTCATAGCTTCTTGAGTAAGAAGGTAGCAAAGTATTTTGGGAAGAAAGGTGAGATGGAGAAAGTGTGGAGTGCTTTCAAAGCAGTGAACTCTACCATGAAAGTTGTTACTGGTGTGATGGAGAACACTCAGGTGAGAGTGGGATTGTGGTTTGGAAAGTTGGACTTGAGGATCGTGGACATGGATGATCATTCTATGGTGCTGAGGCAAGATTTCATGAAGCTTGCACAAGCCATACTAATGGTGGACTGGGACATTCTCTTGATCACAGCTGAAGGAAGAACTATGTTGGTTCTGATGAATAGAAGGAGTCACTTGGGGTATAGACTAAGGATGAATTCTATGACTTTGTATCCTAAAGATCCAAATGTGAAGCATGAGGATGTGGAGCAAAGAGGACTTGGGAGTATAACTCAAACAATGAAGGAAGGGAAGTTGATTGACTTCGTTGCAAGAGCAAGGGAGAAGGAATCAAGTGAGAGGTCAGTATCACGAATCTTGAAGCACTTGGTAGAGACATCATCTACTGATTATATTCACAATGGAGTTTCAAATGAAGGGAGTCTGAGTACTACTTCAGAAGCAATGGTTGGAGAGGATTATGCAGTTAGAGATCCGACTGGTATACTGGAGTTTTGTAGGTGTGCTATGGGCATATATGACTTTCATTTGACAAAAAACAAGCTTAGAGAGCTTGGGTGTACATGTGATGAGGTTGAGGTTGTGCATAGATACTTGAGGACACAACACCACTCTGATACATGGGTGGATGAGAGTCAAGGAGGAAACTTCCTGGCCCTCCTTTATCGATAGAAAACCTTGGATATGGGTTGGTGTAGGGACCTTAACTAAAAGGGGCTGCACCACCTTGATAAGGGGCATTGGAGAAAGGCTTCTTTATGACAGATTGTAGACTTGGATGCAAATGACCAGATGTTGGGATGGGGTCTACATGGGTTGGGCATCATGGGCAACTAGAGTCATGGACATTAGGTTGGAGACATGGAGCATGGCTGTTTTTACAGGGACATTATGCAGGAGCATGTGTATAGGTGTCACTCATGGGCATCCTATGGAGAATGCTGAGGAAAGGATGTGGTGCAAATGCTATTGTGACATGGAGATGTATGTATGAGCCAGTGGCGAGGTTGTGCACTCTTGTACAACAAGGCCATGGGCTGGACATGTTGCAAATGGGATGGATATTCCATGGACCTGAGCATGGGGATTAGAGCAGATTCTTGATGAGTTTGAGATGTAGCAAAAGTTAGGGAAAGACTGATGGTGACATAAGGATGTGCATTCTTGTGGTCTGGGTGTATGGTTGGATTAGCTACCCAATTAGTTCAATTCATGAGGGGTACCAGTGTGCAGACAGATGTGGTAGTAAGTTGGAGTATCTTGACAGACAGATTACAGGATGAGGACGACACATGGTGGAGATGGTTGTTGTACATATGTCGAAGGGATGTTGCAGTATATGGACGAGTTGATATTATGGATCGGGATAAGACTATTTGGATATGAATATCTTGGTGATGATTACCAGGATGGGATATTGTCAAGGACGACAATGAATTCAGGTGGAGGAGGATGTAAGGACCTGCAGTCCGTGCGATGGGTAGGGTGAACATCCTGTGCAAATATAGATGATCTGAGGCAAAAAAACAAAGGTGTGCGATGTGAAATGTGCATGGAGGAAGGTTTGGATGCAAGTTTATATGCCTGGGCAAGCTACCCATGGGTCGACCAAGGAGAAGTTGTAAAATGGGCGAGCTAGGTGGGGTGGTCCTGTGTGATGGATGGGCCAACCCGCATCTTCAACAAATTTTATAACCGAAGGAAATGTCGGCCAGGTAGGATGAATGAGTTGGCCAGGTGGCACGACTTGCCCACCCACCATAGATATACTTGGTGTGAGTTGGGGAGAAGGCATTCAATCAGAAATCGATCATTCGATCAACGATCATCATACGAGATCGAGCATCCTAGGAGAAGGTGCGAGGTGTAGGTCAAAGTGTGGAGGAACAAGCGTAGAGGCGTAGGAACCACAGGTTGGATGCCTCCGCCCACCAGGAAGACATACACAGGAGCTACATGAGTTTGTTGAATGGGTTAGTTGAGTGGTGGGTCGTACGAAGGCACCCACATGCCAGGTGAACGAGTTCGGTAAGCAGGCCCCATGAAGGCACACCCGTCAGGTGAATGAGTTGGAGTTGGTTGCACGAAAGGCACCCATGGTTGAACAGACATGGGTCGTGGGCCGCACGAAGGCATGCCCACCTGCAGTTGAATGGAATCGGTGGAGGGTGCATGAAGGTGCCCGCCCAACTGTGAAGTGGACTCGGGTGGAGGGTGCACGAAGGCACCCACCCGTGGTTAGGTGGAGGGTGAAACGAAGGTTCCCACCCACGGTTGCACGAGTTCTGGTGAGGCTGCACGAAGGCGCCTGCCTGCAGTGAACGAGTTCGAGTGAGGCTGCACGAAGGTGCTGCCCAATGGTTGCATGAGTTGGAATTTGGCTAAGTGTGGATTGTGGAGGTCACCACCATGCAAGGTGTGCACGAGGTGGGCAGCTCGTGGGCAAGACACAAAGTTTGAAATTTGTATAAGTATGAAACTTGGGGATTCCAAGGTATACTTGTAAATTTATGAAACTTGAAAATATATTGAAATTGGGCAGACTCTTACTCAGGGAGTTGCCCCTCCCTTTATACTATTGCAATTGTGTTGTATGTGTAATTGTTATGGATAATGAATGTGTATGGGTTTTCATTAGTATAAAGGCTAATCTAAATACTTGGTAAAGAAAAATAAACTAAGTATCGAATGTTAAGGTGTAGTCCATGAACATAAGTATTGGTGAAAAGAAAGTGTTTGGTGGTGCTGAACCTTGCTATAAGCAGTTGAAAGACTACCGTAGGTGTAGGGGCATGGTAGCAGTGACCCAATATCTCGCAGGGATGGTGGGGTTATTCCAATAATCACCCTGCCCTCCGCCCCACCAAGGTAGCCCAATGGTCCGCGACAATGGAGGGGTGATTCTGGGAATCACCGCGCCCTCCGCCCTACCTCAACGACCCAATGGCCTGCAAGGGTGTCGGGGTGATTCCGGGAATCACCCTACCCTTTGCCCCACTCAGGTAGCCCAATGGCTAGCGAGGGTGTTGAAGTGATTCTGGGAATCACCCCGCCCTTCGCCCCACCCCGGTAACTCAACGGCTCGCGGGGGTGGCTAGGTGATTCCTCCACCCCATCCCAGTAGCTCAATGTCCTGTGCGGGTGGCAAGGTTATTCTAGGAATCACCTCGTATTCTACCCCACCCTGTCGACCCAATGGCTCACAGGGGTGGCAAGGTGATTACGGAAATCACCCTGCCACCCTCGCGGGCCAACGGCCGCCGCGGTGGAGCATAGGGCTGCAGATAACCTCTGGCCCAACGGCTCGTGGGGATGGCGTGGTGATTCAGGGAATTACCTCACCCTCTGCCTAAGCCCAGTGGCTAGCAAGGGTGGCGGGTTGATTCTGGGAATCACCCAACCCTCCGCCCCCACCCCGGTTGCCCAATGGACCATAGGGGTGATAGGGTGATTCCATGAATCACACCGCCACCCCCGTGAGCCATTGGCCCATTGGGCTGGGGCAAAGTGCTATGGATAGCCTCTGCCCCAGCCTGGTAACCCAACAACCCGTGGGGGTGGCAAGGCGATTTCCGAAATCACCCTGCCACCCTCGTAGGTTGTTGGGTTGCTAGGTTGGCGTGAAGGGCTGCAAACAGCCTCTGCTCCACCCTTGCAGCCCGCGGGGGTGGCAGTGTGATTCTAGAAATCACCTCACCCTCCGCCCCACCCTAGAGGCCCAACAGCCCACGGGGGTGGTGGGGTTTTTCCTAGAATTACCTCACCACCCGTGTGAGCCGTTAGGCCGCTGAGGTGCAGCAGAGGCTATCTGCAACCCTTTTCCCCACCTCAGTGACCCAACAGCCTAAGGGGGTGGCAGGACAATTCCGAGAATCACCCCGCCCACCCCGCTGGCCGTTGGGCCGTCAAGGTGTGGCGGAGGCAGTACGTAGCCCTCCACCCCACACTAGTGGCCCAAGGCTCATGTGTGTAGCGGGGAGATTCCTGGAATCACCTTGCCACCCCCACGAGACATTGTGTTGTCAAGGGGGGGCAGAGGCTGTTGGTGTATAATCACCTTACCACCAGCACGGGCCATTCGGTCACTGCCATGGGGCAGAGGCTAGCCACCTCGGTGGCCCAACGGCCTGTAGGTGTGGTGGGGTGATTCTGGGAATCACCCCGCCCTCCGCCCCACCTCGGCAATCCAACAGCCCACGGGGGTAGCGAGGTGATTCTATGAATCACCGCACCCTCTACCCCACCCCAGCTATAATGCCCTGTGGCTGGCGAGTTTCCCAGGTGCGCCCACTGAATGAACGAAGTAGCGTGCGAGGTAGAACGCAACTGAATAGATGAGGCAACAATGCAGACGAAGGTGTGGTTACGTTGGTTTTTACGAGGGCAGGCTGAATGAGTCACCCGCGGGCCGACTGAGCAAGGTTGTAAGTTGAACGAGTTTTACAATCGAAGGCAAGTCGGCCAAGTAGGATGAATGAGTCAGCCGGGTTGCACGACTCACCCACCCACCATACACATACTTGGTGCGGTTGGGGAGATGACAAGCAAGTCTTGACTTCGTTCATCGAGTAGCTCATGGAAGGAATGTGAAATAGTCATAGCGGAGGTGAAAATAATAGCAGGAGGATGTGCCTGCTCGTCAGGCAAGATGGGTACGATAGTCGCACGAAGTCTTGGTGAACGGGTGCATGGGTGGAGGGCTGCAGGAAGTCCCCTGCCCGTCGGTTGAAAGGCACGGGTGGAGGGTTGCATGATGGTGCCCGCCCGTCGGTTGAAGAACTCAGGTGGAGGGTGCACAAAGATGCCTGCCCAACAGTGAACTCGAGTGGAGGGTGCACAAAGGCGCCTACCCAACGGTGAACTCGGGTGGAGGGCTGCATGAAGGCGCCTGCCCGACGGTGACACAAACTTGGGTGAGGATTTTGGGTGGATGGTCGCACGAAGGCGCGTCCGCCAGACTCGTGCAAGGATTTCCGGTGTGAAGTATGGATTGTGGAGGTGCAACCACCGTGCAAGGCATGCACAAGGTGGGCGCCCATTGGAAAATGACACGGGTAAAATGTCGGTGGAGCATTTGCTCCCAATCACTTGTATTTTCATAAAACCTTAATAAAACATTATTATTTCATATGATGGTGTCCTCTCTATTATGTTGATGTTTATGGTTATATGCTTATAATGTTAATGGATTTTGCGCGTTAATATTGTTAATGAAAGATGATGAATATTAGGCATAGTTCGCAAAGTAACTTAACAATGGAACATGTTAGCTACTTAGGCGGTGCCGCATGGTTGCAAATTAACGAAAAAAGAATTGGGGGCATGACAGATGGTATCGGAGGTACTTGCAGAGAATAGACATGTATGCAAGGAAAAGTTATGGAGAAATCGTGGATTAACAGTCTTGGTTTCATGGACTTGATGGATCATGGCAAGACCATTCAAGCTCTGGTGGACACAGGGGCCACTCATAACTTCATGAAGACATAGTTAGCAAGAGAGGTTGGATTGATGATCTTCCCATTGGATGTGGAATTCAAGGCGGTGAAGTCTAGAGCTAAAGTGGTGGGCTTGGCACACGAAGTGCCTGTGCAAATAAAATACTGGAAGTGTTAGTTGGACTTAACAGTGATGGAGATGAATGACTTTGATATGATATTGGGGCAAGATTTCTTGAAGGGAAACAAGGAAATTGTTGTCCCCTTCTGTGATGAGGTGTTGCTGGTTGGAAAATCACAGACTTGGACTTTTTCCACTGATAGGCAAAGGCGGGAAGTCAAGGTGCAACATGTTTCTGCACTAAGATTGGAGAAGGTTATGAAGGAGTCAGATATGGATACATATGTGGTGATGTCCAAGGGAGTCGAAGGTGATGGAGTGGTGATGCCTCTTCCAGCCAAGATTTCTGAGGTATTGGCTAAATATGCAGATTTGATGCCTGATGAGCTACCAAGAAGCTTCCACCAAGGCGTGTAGTGGACCATAACATAGAGCTTGAGCCAGGAAAGCAACCTTTGGCTAAAGCACCTTATCGGTTGTTAGGACTTGAGTTGGAGGAGCTGAAACGACATTTAAAGGAGTTAACTGATGCAAGTTTCATCAAACCTTCAAGGTCCCCCTATGGTGCTTCGATATTGTTCCAGCAGAAGAACGATTCGAATGAGCTATGGATGTGCTGTGATTACCGTGCACTGAATAAGCAGATGGTAAGGAAAAGGTATCCTTTGCCATTGGTTGCTGATTGCTTTGACAAGCTTGCGAAAGCTCGAGTGTTTTCCAAGTTGGACTTGAGTCATGGGTATTAACAAGTGCAGATAGCTAAAGGAGACAAGAAGAAGACCGCGATAATAACAAGGTATGGTAGCTTTGAATTCCTTGTTATGCCATTTGGGTTGTGCAATGCTCCAACTACGTTTTTCACTTTGATGAATGATTTTCTACATCCATACTTGGATTCATTCGTAGTAGCATACTTGGACAATATAGTGGTGTATAGTGACAACATGGAGGATCATAAGAAGCACTTGTCGATGGTGTTCGAGGCACTAAAGGCAAATCAGTTCTACTTGAAGAAGTTTAAGTTTGTGTTCGGTCAGACCAAGATTCCATTCCTTGGACATATAGTGGGTCAAGGGTACATATGGATGGAGCCGAGCAGAGTGAAGGCGATCGAGGACTGGATTGAACCGAAGAATGTCCATGATATGAGGGGTTTTTGGGCATGACCAACTACTAACGGAAGTTTGTAGAGGGGTACTCCGAGGTAACAACATCACTGACAGACCTATTGAAGAAAGAAAAGAGATGGAGTTGGACGAACAAATGTCAAGTGGCATTTGATGACTTGAAGAAGAGGATGGTTATAGCACTGATACTAAAGTTGCTGGACTTCGAGAGACCATTTGAGGTACACACAAATGCTTTAGATTTTGCCATAGGAGGGATTCTTATGCAGAATGGGCATCCGATGGTGTACGAGAGTCAAAAGTTGCAGGATAGAGAATGGAGGTATCCGGTACATGAGAAGGAGATGACGGCGATCATTCACTATGTTCATGTGTGGAGGCATTACCTAATTAGGAAGCCGTTTGTTGTCAAGATAGACAACATTGCAGCAAGTTATTTTACATCACAATTGAAGTTTTCTGCAAAGCAAGCTCGTTGGTAGGACTTCTTGGTAGAGTTCGACATGACTATTGAGTATATACTGGGGAGACACAATGCAGTAGTAGATGCCCTTAGCAGGAAGGGACAACTTGCAGCATTGGAAGGAGAAGACTGGGCATCAAGGAGTAGGAGTCAAGTTTAGATGTCAGAAGAGATGTAGAATAAGCTCAAGGAAAGTATTGAGACCGATACTCAGGTGAAGAATATAGTGAAGTAGATAAGGGAGAGGAAGACATGAAATCTCTTTCTCTGAGATGGATTCTTGTTCTTCAGAAACTGACTCTATGTTCCAAAGTCATTTGGGCTCAGGAGGCACCTTTTGAAGGAGTGCCATGACTCACCAGGGGCTAGCCACCTAGGGCAGCGTTGTTCTTTGGCATTGTTGGAGAGAGGATTCTTTTGGTAAAAGATGCGGGAGGATGTAGAGGAGTATGTACATACATGCATCATTTGTCAGCAAGAAAAATCGGATACTCAGAGGAAAAGAGGTCTGTTGCAGCCTTTACTGATTCTTGAGAGACCATGGATGAGTGTCTCGATGGAATTCATCACTCAGTTGCCATAGGTTCAGGGGTATAATGGGATAACGGTCATGGTTGATCAGTTTTCCAAGTATGTTGTCTTTGTTCCAACAAAGATGCCGTGTGGAGCTGAGCGAACTGCAGAGTTGTTCTTCAAGAACATAGTGAAGTATTGGGGGATGCCATTATGTGTCGTGTCAGACTGAGATCCGTGATTTACAGGTAGATTTTGGACCACATTGTTCAAGTTAGTCAGGACAGAGTTGTTGATGAGTTTGAGTTACCATCTGCAGATAGATGGATAGGCCGAGAGGATAAACGCATTGCTGGAGGATTACTTGAGACATGATGTGATGGCTGATCAGAGGAATTGGCCTAAACTCTTGGATATTGCTTAGTTCAGTTAAAGTATTCAAAAGAGTTTTGTGACGGGGTACAGTCCATTTGAGTTGGTGAATGGACAGATGCCAGTCACACTATATACCATAGTGGCAGGAGGTTTATTGAGGATTCCTCATGTGAAGAAGTTCATGAAGGCTTGGGATGAGACCTTGGAGCTGGCACGGTTGCGCTTGCATGAAGCTGCAAGGAGAATGAAGAAATGGGAAAATAGAGGAAGACAGGATGTACACTTCAATGTGGGAGATATGGTGTTTCTCAGGATTACGAGAGATCAGTTTCAGCCACCTAAGGGGACTGTGAGTAAACTGACAAGGAAGTATGAGGGAGCATTCCAGGTGAAGAAGTGAGTGGGGGAAATTGCTTACTAGTTGGACCTTCCATGCCATATGCACATGAAGCATCCAGTTTTTCATATGAGTCAATTGAAAAGATGCATACTTGATGTTGATCATCTGAAGAGAGTGGAACCACTGAGGGGACCAGCCATGATTGTGGACAAGCCTCACTTAGAGATGGATAAGATTTTGAGTGTTCGATCTACAGGGCTTGGTTGCCACATGAGATGAGAATTTCTTGTCAGATGGAAGAATGGACAAGAGGAGGACAGCTGGGAAATGGAGGACTCACTTTGGAGATGGAAGCGGAAGATTGCGAAGTATGATAAGAAGCTACGGAGGAGAGCTAGATTGCCAGGGACAACAATGCTTTTAGGTGGGGGAGAATGTAACGCCGTACATCTGGCGAGTTTCCCGAGCACACCCACCAAACGAACGAAGTAGCGTGTGAGGCAGAATGCGACTGAACGGACGAGGCAACAATGTGAATGAAGGTGCGGTTGCATTGGTTTATACGTAGGCAGGCTGAACGAGTCACTAGCGGGCCGACCGAGGAAGGTTGTAAATTGAACGAGTTTTACAATCAAAGGCGAGTCAGTTGGGTAGGATGAAAGAGTCGGCCGAGTGGCACGACTTTCCCACCCATCATATACATACTTGGTGCAGTTGGGGAGATGACAAGGAAGTTTTGACTTCGCTCGTCGAGTAGCTCGTGGAAGGAGTGTGAGATAGCCACGGCGGAGGCACAAATAACTGCAGGTGGATGCACCTGCTCGTCGGGCAAGATGGGTATGACAGTCACATGAAGTCTTAATGAACAGCCGCATGGGTGGAGGGATGCACGAAGGTGCCCACCCCTAAGTTGAAAGGCACCGATGGAGATCTGCACGAGGGAGCCCACCCATCCGCTGAAGAACTCAAGTGGAGGGTGCATGAAGGCACCCGCCTGGTAGTGAACTCAGGTGGAGGGTGCACGAAGGTGCCTGCCTGATAGTGAACTCAGGTGGAGGGCTACACGAAGGCGCCCGCCTGATGGTGACACGAACTTGGGTGAGGAGTTTGGGTGGAGGGTTGAACGAAGGTGCACCTGCCCGACTCGTGTAAGGAGTTTGGGTGTGAAGTGTGGATTGTGGAAGTGTGACCACCATGCAAGGCATGCACGAGGTGGGCGCCCATTGGCAAATGACATGGGTAAAGCACTGATGGAGCGTTTGCTCCCGGTCACATGTATTTTCATAAAATCATAATAAAACATTATTATTGCATATGATGGTGTCCTCTCTGTTGTGTTGATGTTTATGGTTATATGTTTATAATGTTAATGGATTCCACATATTGATATTGTTAATGAAAGATGATGAATGTTAGGCATAGTTCGCAAAGTAACTTAACAATAGAACATGTTAGCTACTTAGGCGGTGCTGCATGGTTGCCAATTAACGAAAAAAGAATTGGGGTGTGACATCGGCGGCCTAATTGCTCGCAAGGGTAGCGGGCTGAATCTGGGAATCACCCCATCGTCCACCCCACCTCGGTAGCCCAACGATGAAATGGAGTGGTGGGGTGATTCTGGGAATCACCCTGCCCTCTAATCCACCTCGTCGGCCCAATGGCACGGGTGGCTGGTGGGGTGATTTTGGGAATCACCCTGCCCTCTGCTCGACTCTAGCTGCCCAATTTTGGGAATCACCTCACTCTTTTCCCATCCCCATGGCCACCCCACCCTCCGACCCACACCGATAGCCCAAAGGCCCGCGGGGATGGTGAGGTGACTCTGGGAATCACCCCGCCCTCTTCCCCACCCCGATGGCCTAAAGGCCCATGGGAATGGTAGGGTGATTTCAGGAACCATCCCATCCTGCACCCCACCCTAGCAGCCCCCAACGACCCGAGAGGGTGGTTGGGTGATTTCAGGAATCACCCTGCCCTCCACTCCACCCTAGCAGACCAAGGATCCTTGGGGTGGCAGGGTGATTTCGGGAATCATCCCGCCCTCCACCCCACCCCAGCGACCCAATAGCTTGTGGGGGTAGTAGGGTGATTCAAGGGATCACCCTGTGCTCCGCCCCTCCCAAGTCGCACAACGGCCCATGGGGTGATTCCGAGAATCACACCATCCTCTGACCCATCCTGGTGGCCCAATGGCCCATGGGGGTGTTGTGGTGATTTCGGGAATCACCCTGCCCTCTACCCCACCCGAGTGGCCCAACAGTTTGTGGGGGTGGTGAGGTGATTCTAGGAATCACCTAAACCTCCGCCCCACCCCGGCGGCCCAACGACCTGCGGGGGTGGTGGGGTGATTCCGGGAATCACCCCACCTCGATAGCCCAACGGCTCGTGGGGATGGTCGGGTGATTATAGCAATCACCTCGCCACCCCCTGGAGCCGTTAGGCTATCGGCATGGGGTGGGGGGGTGGCCCAATGGCACACGGGGGTGGCAGGGTAATTCCGCGAATCATGTCACCGTCCACCCCACCTCGATAGCCCAACGGCTCACGGCAGTGGTGCGGTGATTCCAGGAATCACCTCGCCCTCTGCCCCACCTCGACGACCCAACGTCCCATGGGGGTGGCAGGGTGATTCTGGGATTCACCCCACCCTCCACTCCACCCCGGTGGCCCAATGGCCCATGGGGGTGGTTGGGTGATTCTGGGAATCACCTCGCCCTCTGCCTCACCTCGGTAGCCTAATGGCCTGCGGGGATGGCAAGGCGATTCCCCTGCCACCCCCGCAGGCCATTGGGCTACCAAGGTTTTTGCTATTATCCTACTTCAAGGGGAAAACAAATTCAAGGATGCAACTTGCATGGTAAGATGTTTAAAATGTATATTTGATTAATGTTAAAAAAATCATTTATCTACAAGTTAATTGAACTTTTACTATTTCATGTTACAGGCAAAAGTCGAATATTCTTAATCGTGAAGATCAACTATTTATAAATGATTGTGATTTCATCCATATTGATAGTTGGGCAAAAGATTATAGCTATATGTCTATTATTTTTAATCAGGTAGATGGAAAGATTCATAGGAAAATACTGACTTATGATGTTGTTGTGAGAAAACTAACATAAGAAGACAAAGAAGAAAAATGAGAGATAGTTAACATTTATTAAAAACCACAGTTATTGATTAAGTATCTTAAAGACATTTGTTCAAATGAAGGAGATTGAGTTCTAGATTTAATTTCTAGCTCAGGTAAGTTTTATTATATGGAATTGAATTTCAATATGTTATTTCTTAATTTATATGCCATTGTACTAATTTACTTTACTATTTCTTTTGTGCTTGATAATTAGGTACAACACTAACATGTTGCCTTAAAAAGGAAGAAATTACATTGCCATTGAAAAAGATCCAATACAGTGCAATTTTATTTAGCAAAGAATTAATGCTCTTCAATATCCTCCAAATGCAATGCAAGAAATTGGGTTGAAGAAATGGGACTTTAGTGTATCACATGCGGCAAAAAAGGCAAAGGAACCCCCACCACCATTACACAGAATGATTAAAAAGGCATACGTTGGGAGATTCACAGACATTAAAGATCCATTAGAAGAGGAAAATGGGCAAAATGAAGCAGAAAATATTGTAGAAGAAGACAATGATGAAACTCTAGAGGATGAAGAGTTTGGATTACGTGACATTGTTAATTAAATTTAAGTTATGCTTGGAAAGCAAGCTCAGTTTTTGTAACTATTAATTAGTTACACTTATAATGTTTTGACTTTGACATTTTCTGAGAAGAATAAGCACTCAATTAAGGTTGTTATGTGTTCAATATTTGTATTATGTGATTTTTGCACTAATTTTTATGTTAGTCATTATTTTTTGAAAAAAACAGAAATTATTATTATTTTTTTGACATGAAATTCATTAAAAAAAACTATTACTTAACCATTTTTAGTCAATTTTCCTATAAAAATTGTGATTTTAACATGTCATTTCTAGCAAAAAATTACAAAAAATTATCAAAATGTGTAGTTTTTTAGTTATATTTATGTTAAAAATGGTTATTTTTATGTCAATTGTTAAAAATAAATATTTTTTTTAGAGACAATTATTTCATGTGGATTGAAAAATTAATTAACGATGTATAAGTATGTAGAATATCGAAAATACAAAATATCGACCTTCTTTTTTAAATATGAAAAAGAATAAAAACCTCACTACAAAAAAAATAAAATAAAATAGAATAAAATAAAAACAAGAAAATATGAAGAAGAAGGTCACTTCAAAAATTATTAAATTTAGAAAATAATTGTTTACATTTCATACATTAGAAAAATTAAAGTAAAAAAATAGGTCTTTTTAAAAAGGGCCTAATGCAGAATTACCACTTTTTTAAATCAACATGAAAATCACTACCATTCTAATACGCAATGTATATAAAAAAATTTAAAGTGTCAAAAACAATGCTCTAAAAAAAACATGTGTGTTCTGCATCACCCCTTTCCATAATTGGGTCAGTTTTTTTCTATCTCTATGAAATGGGTAACAATATTAGTTCCCATTCAAAGTTTACATTGTTTCATGTACATACTTTTCTAATTCAACAAATTAAACCTACAACCATTGGTGCCAACATACCTACTAAAACTAAGTATGCATACTTAGAACTAATTAAGTCAATAACTACAGATCAAAAGCCATAAATTAGTAGCTACAGATCAGAATTTTGAAAAGCGGGATCAGGTCAAAAAGATGAAGGATTTATAAATTTTTTATGGTTTTCAACCTAAAATTTTAAGAAATGTGATCGAAAAGGGTATGATGACAAAAAGTCAGCATAATAAGGATTAAATGGCTAGTTCAGAGAAATCATAATGATTCAACGCTCTCACAATTTATTGCCTAAGTTTATTATAACACACCTAATCTCATCATTTCAACTATATATGACTGTTGGTCATAAGTCATCAGAACTATCATCATTCAAAACACTTTGTAGGCAGAGGTTATCATCGTTCAAAGAATGAGTGTAGACAGGGGCTCAACATTCAATCAAAAAGTCGTATGAGGGAACCAGAGACTCATTATGTAAATGTTGTGTGAAGAAATCAAAGGAACTTTAGATGTTGAATGAAGAAACCAAGGGTTCATTCCATAACTGTGAACCATATGATAACAGAGGAATTCATCATTAATGCAAACGATGAGGTAAGAGAATTTTGTGTCATGTTTATCGTTGAAAGTTGAATTGAGAAAATGTTGGAGTGTTCCTTATAAACAAAACCCGAATGACGAAAGAACCTTGTCTCTGGAGATTTACGTATACGGTTATGAGTATGTTGACAATAGAAATGTCAACATACAAATAGAAAGGGCCACGACATAAGAAAAATTCGACGAGATCGGTTGAAAGGGAGTCGTTAATCCAAAAATAGCAGTCAACTACGGGGGTAGAAGAGTAAGGATTTCCTTGATTGTGGTTGTAGACCCGCACTCGTTCCTAACCATTGATCTCATGTTCAACCTTTTAGATCACAGTCAATAATGGGGTTTAAGTCTATTTTAAGCCACGTGCTAGCTGAAGTTCCGCACTCACTCATAACCGTTGATATGATTGAGTGAAATCAACGGTGGAGGCTGAATGTGATAAAGGTGAGCATCGGGAAATGTGCAAGGTCGTGAAATGACAGAAAGGTAAGGCTTAAAGCAATTTGGGATAAAAAGAGATAATACAAATAGCACTCAGCATAGCATAGTCCCAGGTAGTTTTCTCGAAGAATTTTGGTAAATTTTTCTTACATCATAGGATAAAAAGAGGTAATTTTTTCTATCATGGCAAAAATAATAGAGCTAGAATGATTCGAGTCTTCCAAATTGCATAGCAACTGCATAGAAATCTTTAGGGCAAAACAATTTTTAACACTCTTAGAAAAATTCAATGGATACAATGAATTAACAGCCATGGAGTTTGCCTCTTCATTCACCGTAGAAAGAGTTATTGTAGGAAACTTATCTTTTAGAATATTAGAGGATACAATTGCTCAAGCAACAGGGATAAGCCTAGAAGGGGAGAATTATTTGAAAACAAAGCAGTTAAAGGAGAAAACATGGACACATTTCATACCTAGGACAAGGGTATCATCAGTTAACTAGAAATTAGGGATTCCTAGGAGTTGGTTCATTCATCCTTTGGATGAAATAGTTTATATAATTCAAAAATTCATAGCTTGTGAAGGTAGATATAGTATAGTGTTCCTTTATCAGATCAAACTACTAATGCATCTAAGATGGGCCTTATTTTCTTTTGCAAAGCTTAACTAAGATGTCTAAGACCATACAAAAACAAAGAAAGAACAAGGATAAGAGCCTATTTCATTTTGGTTTGCCAAAAATATTAATTGAGTTTAAATTGCAAGTGATAGGTGTGTCATGGAAAAATTATTTTGTGACTAATAAATTTATAGCAGATGAAGAACAGGAAGGGCAGCTGAATCCACGAGAAGGGCAACAACATCTAGAGTTATCAATTAATGTGGATGACATAGAAGAAGAATTTTCAGAGCACAGATCTAGTATCTCTACTCCATCCAGTAGCAGTATAAAGACAAGAATAATGGTAAGAGAGGAAACTGAGAAAGCGGACTAGGATAAAAAATTTACCACCTACACAAGGAAGTCCAGAAAGACTAAGTTTAGTCAGAAGGCGAAAATGGTGGAGGAAGATGACATTCTACAACAACCCCAATGTGATTACATACAAGGATTGGAAATAAAAGACAAGGAAAAGGAACAACAAGAACAAAAATTCTTAGCTAAGAGGAAAAGAAAGTTGGAAAGGAAAGTTGGGAAATTACAGCAACAACTTATGGAGTTTGAAGTTTTGGAAAGAGTGGTGAAAAGCGAAAATGAAACACTCAAAATAAAAAGCAAGAAATTTCAAGATGAGAATGAAAATTTGAAAAGGAAGGTTAAGAAACTCAAATCTTATAAAATTCAAATCTGTAGGAAGGCCTATAAACTCTACAAGAAAAAGAAGGCAATTAAAACCAAGTATCAAGTTTTGAAGATAGAGTATGAAGCCCAAATGAATAACAACGCTTTACTTTAGGAAACAGAGGCAGAAGGCAAATTTTGACGAGTTAGAATTCATTTGCATGAGGGCATGCAAAATCTTGAGTTTGGGGGAATGTTGGTATCAAATTATGACTGTCCATTTCACTTAAAAATCCTCTTTTGTTCGTCAGTTTTGACCATCTAACCTTCATATTTCGTCCATAAACCTTAGAAACTAAATGATATGATGTCATTATCATTATTTTTATTTTGAAATTAATTTTGAAACTATTGTGTTAAAAATGACATTTTCCATAAAATTGCAAGAAGTTGTAACTTCTTGTAATTGCTCCATGGTTTGGCATGTTGCATAACAAGTTGGTAAATTTGAAGATTGTTGGCATGAAGCTAAATGTACACGGATGGTGAATTACCTATCCACTTTCGAATTTGAAGGAAATAGGTGGCCAATTAGTGTTGGTCAAACCCAACCACTTCAACAGAATTTTTAGATTTTGTGAACATAATTTCTATTTTCTTTGATACTTTTGACTAAATGGAGGATTTGAACCAATTTCGACCTCCTTTGATGTAACTAATAAGATTTCATTAGGATATTGGGGAGGATGAATAGTTTCTTTTTGTTATGGAAATTAATGATAAATAGCTCAAAGGGAGAACTAGATAGTTTAGCTTTTCATTTATGAAAAACTTGTAACAACCTATGTGTGATTTTTTATTTTCAAACTTAAATTCAGAGCTACAACATTGAGTTCAACCTATGTTTTCAAATCCAATAATCTTCTTCACTTGAATTAGCTTACAGTGTGCTTGCGAAGTGTGGAAGGGCCCCCACTATGGAGTTGGTACACTCCTTATTTAGTTTTCTTTCTAAATTGCACTGATAAATTGGATATTTAGAGTTTTATATTTCATTTATATGCTTCAATTTTATGCCATTGAAAGTTGTTAATTGAAAGATTTGTATTTGTTGTGAAAGAGCCTTGTAGAAGGATTCAACCAATATCCATCTTAAGGATTAACAAACATGCTTGTTATCTCATGATTTTGATTTTATAAGTTGATTCATAATTCATGATTTGGAATGCATAATTCAATTACTAAGTAGCTGAATGAATCTTGTGAAAGAATCACTTACTATTTGACTTCTAGTACTACTCATCTTGAATATTGTTTTGAATAGCTAAGTCTTAGAAATTGTTTTGAAAGGGACTCTATAGAACAAAATTCTTGTAAAGGAATTGTAGAACCCCTAACAAAGGAATTGTTACTCTATTTTTGTTACCTAGGCAATCATAATTTCATTAGATTTGTTTTCATCTAAATTGATGCTTAAGTGCTTGAAAAGACAAGGAAGTACCTCTTGTAAGAGAGCATTGTTAATTTCATTTCACTAGGCTATCATTAGAACCCTAGATTCTTCTAGATCTATATACATTAGATGAGTGCCTCTAAGTGTACTTTCCCAGGTTGATAAAGGATTAGAGCTTAACTTACCTTAGTAAGTAAAGACCATATATAAATAAATGTATTAGATGAAAAATGGTGTAAGAAAGAAGATTAATTCATATGGAAATGATGAAAGTACAAGGTTGGCTGTGAACTTAGGATATGTACATATTGAAGGTATATATTACGGTGACTTTTTTTTACATTGGCTAAGGTAACATCTATTAGGTTTCTATTGTCTATAATAGTTGTCTTTGAGCTAAATATATAACAAATGGATGAGATAAAAAAACTCCTATATAGTGATTTGAAGGAAGAGAATATATGATGCAACTAAAACACTACCTTGAACAACTTAAAGAGTCATTGATTTGGAAACCAAAATAATCTTTATATTTTCTTAAAGAGTCTCTTGTAACGTAATACCAAAAGTTTGATTCTTTTGTATTAGGATTAGGATTTCTAACATACAAATCATATCACTACATCTATTACAAACAATATGATGGTGATTTCTTTGTTATTAATTTGTAGGTAGATGATATGATTGGTAGTTATAATAATGCAATTCATGATTTGAAATCTTAGCTTTAGAAAAATCTATGGTAAACGAATGGGTGCCTATATATAATATATAATATATAACACCGGATTTGGTAGAGATAGAGTAGACCAAAATATTCAGTTAAAATAAAGTATGTGGAATATGTGCTGCAACATTTTGATTTATGTGGGAGCTAAGCTTTCAATGGAGTCTTGTCCTAGAATATGACCATGAAGATGGAGGATATGACTTCTACTCCTTGTGCTAGTGTAGCTAATAGTTGGATGTGTGCTATGGCCTATATTAATCATAGTTACCAAATTTAAATTAGAATTCGGATTAAAATATAATGCCATAAATAAATAAATCGATTCCAAAAATTTTCAATTTGGAAAAAAATAGCTTCAGAAAATTCACCTTTATATTAAAATTTTACAAAATCTGAGTAAAAGGGTGTACTATTGCTTTGGCTTGCCTTGCTTACAACTCCTCGTTTCTAGACTTTCAGGAATATAAGCAACAATCCATTAATATTTGTTACCCATCAGCTTTGATGTCTCTTACCTATATCATATTTGTATCATAAAACTAATTGAATTTTAAAGGGTAATTTGGCTTTGAAAAATTTCAGTCAATTCATTCGAATTTAATAATTATCATACTAGGAAAAAAATTCCCAATAAATGAGAGCTTTGAATTGCTTATTACTAATCCTAAATGTGAATATTGGGCTAAGGCTATGTAAGGCTACTCCTAAATATGAGTATTGAAATGAGATTATGCTAAGCACTTCTAAAGTAGAATATATAGTAGCTACTCATATTTATATAGAAGCCACCTAAAATATAAAATTTTATTTAAATACAAAACCCTAGAAATTAATATAATAATAACAATATCATCTATCTTTATATATTATTGAAAAACAATACATATTGATATCTAATACCGTTTCATTTTCGTTTGAGACCAGGCAGGAGGCCTTAAATATGAACATTGAAATGAGATTATGCTAAGCTCTTCTAAAATAGAGTATATAGTAGCTACTCATATTATATGGAAGCCATCTAGAATATAAAATTTTATTTAAATGAAAAACCATAACATAATGTAACAATAATAACATCATCTATCTTTAAGTCTTATTGATACGTCTTACTGAAATACAAAACATATTGATATATAATATCATTATATTTTCATTTGGGACAAAACATAAACCTTAAATATGAACATTGAAATGAGATTATGCTAACCATTTCTAAAATAGAATATATAGTGCTACTCATATTTATATGGAAGCCATCTAGAATATTTCTTTATTGTAAGCCTCCCCGTTCTTCCCTTCATTCAACGCTGTAAGTTGGTGGCATTTTGGGTAAGAAAAGTATAAAAAAGTTGAGGTTGGAGTAAAGTGAAATCTAATAGTGCCGCAAAACCACACAACTTAATGTAATAATAACGATATCAACTATTTTTAAGCCTTATGGAAAAATAAAACATATTGATATTTAATACGATTTCAAATGATCATTTTCATTTGAGACATGGCAGGAGGCCTTAAAAATATGAACATTAAAATGAGATTATTCTAAACACTCTTAAAATAAAATATATAATAGCTACTCATATTTATATGAAAGCCATCTAAAATATAGAATTATATTTAAATGTAAAACCATACAATTTAATATAATAATAACAATATCATCTATCTTTACATCTGGTTAAAAAACAAAATATATTGATATTTAGCACCATTTCATTTTCATTTGAGACAGGCAGGAGATGGAAAGGTGGAGATACAGCACTTTGGTGTCGATAAAACTTGTGAGAAAATGTAAAAGCAAGTCTGGATGTAAGTCAACTCATTATATGCAAAATATCAGTAAAATGTTGAGTACACATGAAAGCTATTTGAATGATGCATCATTTATACAAATATAAATAATATATTCAGAGAATTTCAAACAGATCATAAAGCGGTACATGAAAAAATCACTTATAAAAACATAAATAATATATTTATATAAACTTAAATAATACATACGGATTATCCCAAACAGATCATAGAGTCATATACAAATAATAGAGATATGAATCTCTTTATTACAAACGAAAACTCCACGCAATCTAATTCCTAATCTTTGCCCACGTATTTATATATATACAGAGGCTATCATCACGGTAATTAAGTCCTGCATGGGAAAACAAAGCATAAGATTTCTGATTAGATATTCACTGAGAATAAATGTAACAGCTGCACATAGAGGAATGTTGTATACAAAGGAATGAACTGTTTTCTTTAGCCTGGAAGAAGATGTGCACCTAATTATCAAGATGTTGCGTAAATGTAGAATAACGTTCTCCCTAGAATCAGACAGCAGCAGGAGCAGCAGCCAATGATTCGGCAGCTAAGTTTGATTTCGTTTCAGATATAATCTCGCTTATCATCCGCCGGTCTAGGTTTCTGTGAGCGTTGCATAGGCTGGGCAAGTATATACCTGCACGACATATACACATAAAATTAAGTCATGGGCTAACTTCAGATGTATTAAACGTAGCTGCAGGTATAATCACCTTCCCCTGCAGCAAGATTGAAGTAGAGGTCGATGACGTTGGGACACTTGTTGTAACATTCTGAGGAGCACAGTTTCCTCGCAAAACGACCTTCTCCCAGAGAATCTGTAGACATCCCTACAGCCAATCTCTCTATCCCACATGCATTCATGCACTCTTCCGTTTCTATCCATTCATTAATTTTCTCGGTGATAACGTCAGAGGACTGCACAAATTTACCAAATTTAGTGGAATACCATCAATTATCCACCCAATAGGTGATGTAAATTGGATAATTCATTAATGGCAGGGGTTTTATATGAGTATAATTAGATTTAAGCAAGCATATTATTCAATGGTACATATATACAACCTCACATATATTGTTGCTTTCTAATCTCATTAATGCGCCGGGCTGTCTATAGTCACCATTAGATTTAAGTAGTAATGAGCCGGGCTGTCTATAGTCACCATTAGATTTAAGTAGAGACATACAACCCCACACATTAAGAACACATTAAGAAGTCACTAGTAAATATTTGTTGCCTTTGAAACTCATTAACCCATTAATGTGCCTGGCTGTATATAATCACCATTAGATTTAAACAAGTGCATTATGTAATGATGAACATATACACCCTATGCCTTTGAAACTCATTAACCCATTAATGTGCCTGGCTGTATATAATCACCATTAGATTTAAACAAATGCATTATATAATACAAATGCATTATATAATGATGAACATATACATCCTAAACATTAATAAGTCATTAGTAAATATTAATTGCATTTAAAACCATTAACTCATTAATATTCTAGCTATATATAATCACCATTAGATTTAAACAAATACATTATCCAATAATAAACATATACAACCCAACACATTAATAAATCACCTCTAAATATTAGTTGCGTTTTAAAATGACTTAAACTTGCTCACCATGCACTCAAACAGCACAGTGCCATCCGTCGAGATGGACTTCTCCAGGACACAACGTGCTCCAGAAGACGACACAGAAAGCGCACAAACCTCTCTTGGAAGATTCTCGCATACTATGTTTCCTGATCATTAATGATTCCAACCCTAAGCACTTGATAGACTAAAACCTTATTAATGGAAAACCAGTGAGCAAGCCAATTACAAGATTTTCATTGAGCATGTCCAACACAAAATAAAAGCAATCGGGTCACCGTACACATACCGTCAACAACTTGCAGAGTGGTAACTGCAATAAGGGCTAGGGTTGTCAAAAGAAGCTTCGTAACATCCATTCCTTCACTGTTCTGAACCCCGGTTACTGTTTTGTTCTTAAATAAGAACGTATGCAGCACCAGGTATCTAAATATTCACAAAAGATGCAGCGTAGCGATTCACGAGTGTGCGCTTCTCTTATAGGGGGATGATTGGAAAGTAGTTCATCGCCGAGGCGTCCATGCCAAATTAGTCGATGTTTAGTCGATCTGGCACACAATTATCAAGTCAGTATGGGCGAAATATCTGTGGTCAATGCCCAGATGGAGGCGTCTGGAGAAAACGCCGGCTAGTATCTGTACGGCCCCATTTACTTTGCGAGTCTTGTAGAGTGGGGACCTCGAGTTCCAGTCGCAAAATTCGAGGTCAAGGGGGGCATTTTCTATTAATGTATAGTTAAATTCACTATTTAAAGAAAATTCTTAAATTTTTTAATGTTAAAATTTGCGTTTACAATAAATTTGATATTAATTATCGCGGAAATTTGATCTTCAAATTGGTTACTCATACGAAAAGGTAGGCAGTGACTGTCATTGCCACCTTTGTGTATAAAGCGCTCATTCAATGTACGATTATTTGCCGTTTTAATCAACTGCTTGGTACCAATTAGCATTGAGAAAACAATATAAATGGTACCCGTAAGAAGAGCTTTCAACCCAAGCTCTGAAGGGAGAGAAACCAACCGAAATCCTACCAATAAACGAGGCAGTAATAGTCACGTATTTAGTCATCGAATTTATGAGATAATTTGATTATTATATTTGATTGTCACATTGATAAATTGATAAATACGATATAAAGAGTTTTTAATATTCACAAATTTAGTTATCAAATTTGTCCAATTTGATAACTAATGGTTAAGAGCATGTGTTTCCTCTTAAGAGGTCATAGATTCAAAACCAAAGGAGGGTAGAGTATGTATGCTTTTGTAGACTTAGCATTCAAATCGCTGCGCGGAGGTGGATCCCTTGTCCCACAAACAAGGGGGTCTCATACACCAATTTGGTGTCTGGCTTCGCTGTGACCTTAAAAGTTGATATTATTATTATTGTTATTATTATATTTCGTTAGCTTATATAATTTGTCATGGTAAACGGTAAACACAATTTCAACAGCCTATGCCCACTTCAAGTATTTATCCTCTTGGTTTACCCAATCTAGCATAACATTGAATGTGTTAGAACTCATTGGGAACATGTAATGCAATGAAAATCTGGCATGACATTGAATGCATTAGAACTCATTGGGAACACGCAATGCAATGAAAGTGTTTGCCGAAAGTCTTCGCTCAGAGTTGGATCCATGAATGGAAGGTGTTGGGGACATGGACCATCAAAACTTTCCAATCTTTATTCGGTCGATGTAAGTGTCTCTATTTTATGGCCATAGAATCAGTTGGAGTGGGAGTGTTGGTTGTCATTATTCAATAATAGACAAGTATCCATGTGGGTGAGATGAGGGTGCTCTATGGAGGGAGGCAATTGAAGATGGAAAAAAGACTTAGAGACTATGGAATTAAGAGGGATGTCGGTGTTTCTATAGTGGCATGCTTGTTTGAAGGTGTTGGAGGGGGTGGGGCATCTTCGGCTTCAAATCCTTTGACTTTCAAGGAGGCCCTCAAAACATAACAATGCTCTCAGCAGCCCTAGGTAGCTCCTAGGGTGTTCCAGGTGGATAAAGCTATGGAGATGCCATCTATTGAAATTTCGCACCCAAGTCAAGAGGACCACCTTTAGCTCTAAACTCAATCAGTGCTCATTTTCCACTTCAATGGCTTATGACCATGTTTAGATGATCTATACAAATGGATTCATATGGCCTAGACTAAGAAGTGCAAGGTCATCTTCTACGCTATAGGTTTTTTTATAGTGTTGTTTTTTGAACTAGAAGATTATTAAAAAGCCCTAACTAGCGAGCCTTGGTTCTAGGGTTTGTTCATAACCCCCTGGTTTCTGGACGTTGATCCCTCTGTAGCAACCATTACCAAATTGCTAATTTGGGTTCAACTTTCAAATTTACCAGCCCAACTTTGACACTTTTTAGTTTTTCAGGGCATAGGAAATTCCTTAAGTCATTATATTACAACAAAAACCTCTCGAGGAAAGTGTGGTATGTACACCTACAAAAGAATATGTGTTGAAATTGGCATTAGCAATGGTTTGTCAGATCAAATAAATTTACAAATCGTCAATATCAATAGACTCAACCTTTAGATTACAATATTACTGTTTTTCAGTACGCAGTTGTCTTCAAATTGGGCACTTACAAAATTCCTACCCTCAGTCAAATTCCATTAAGAAACAATAATTCAGATCTTCAAAATCTAAAAGTTCGAAACCTGTTAACCCACCCTCTATGGAGGAGGATACTTCTTCCATTTCAGATCAAGAGGAGAATGATGCAAACAATGATATGATTCCAAGGGTACACAATCAAATTGTCATTCCTGATTAGACTTATGAAGTTTCAGCAGGGATCTCAGTATTGTTGTGTCGGTTTAATCACTGTTTAATTGACTGAACCAAAACCATTTAATTGTCAACCAAGGTAGGTTTGTTTATCTTAAAGGTGCTTGCACTATCTGTGTTGATACATAATAGCCAAGGATAGAAATAAAGAACATAAAGAATTTTCGCTGAACCAGTTGCAGAAATTAAAGACTCATGTAGAAAAAAAAATACAGGAGTGAAATCACACTTCATATTTTACCAAGAAATAGGCGTGCCACGCACAATATGAATGACTGAACCAACTAATCAAATATTACAACTTAAATCAATCTTGTGTAATAACATATCATGAATCTAAAAAACAGAGGTAAATCTCCTATATGAATTATACAACGACAACAATAACTTCACACTTACGAAAAATAAATAATTAATCTATTGCTACAACTACTACTGTAATCCCTGCTAAAGAGGAGGGTCATTCCTCCCTAGCACGGCACAAGGATGAAATAAGAACTAGTTAGGAATTCAACATAGAATCTGTAAAAGCATCACCAACGATGTTCTTGTATTAAAAGAGCTTTGAAATACAAAATGAAAATGACAGTATTATCTCGTGTTGCATGTTCCCTGCCATGTAACTGAATCCTTTTATAAAGTTTACATGCCCAAAATAGGGAACAAATCAGTCATGAGAATCTTATGATTCTCATGCTGATTGATATTAAAAGAAAATAAGAATTGCTAGAATTGGTTTCTAAATACAAGGCCTATTCAAGTTACAACATTTTCTAAAATCATAACTGCCTAGATTCTCTGACCGCCCACAAATAATTCATGCTTCTCGACGGTTGTCTCGTGGAATAGTACCGATGGTATTTGACAGTTGTAGTGTAACAACATCTTGTGGTGTAACAACAATGGTTTGTAACAGTAAATCCTCAAAACATATTTGTGAATTAATAACAGAACTGTCCATCCTTTGGCCTTGAATTCATGGGAAACACCTAAAAGACAAAGAGTCAGAGAACTCCTTCCACACTTACCCTGGTTAGCCATAAAAAATATATCATTTCATTCATATTTAACAAAAATGGCAAAATAATATGTCACAATGAGAGTTGCTTCATATAACCAAGAAAAACGATAATTAGGGCATAAAGTTCGCGGGTTCAAAGGTAAAATGGTCAAAAATGGGGGAAAGAGGTATATAAAGTATGCCCAAAAGTTGCACCCAACATCTCCCCCCCAATTGAAGCAATTGCATGTCCTCATGTAAAATTCTCAAATATTGTCGTTGTACCTTTGTTGTAGATATGTCAAGTTATAAGCACAGGAAGTTTCCTCATCAAGGGACCTGTAGCCTAAATGGCCATCAACTGATGTCGCCACGATTCCTCCTCACAGTCGCGCAACTGATAATGGGGTTGATACTCCTCCACTATCATCCAAATCAAAGGATATTTAAACTTGAGCCCTATCCAAAAGGCTCGCAATGATCTCACGATCCGGGTGTACTATGGGACCCAAGTAACAACAACCACGAAGTTTAGAAACCCAAAAGAGTCACCCTCTTGTAGACCTGTGCTACTGGCCAAAGGGTGTTTAAGCCACCTCGTTAGTGCTCATCTCTTCAGATGTGGAAAGAGGTTGAGACGGAATCCCATGATTCTCCTTCTGTAGATAGTTGATTTCTCTCTGATGTCCATAGTACTCAAAAATATCTTAAAATCACACCTCAACTCTGTAGCCATTCCTGGTGCCACCCTAATCCATAATGATGCATTTTCTTTGTTGGTTTCTGCTGCCTTCATGGCCAAGTGCCATTCTATCTGAGTTCTCATGAAATAAATAAAAGCACACAACTGTAGGTCTTGCATGTATGAGAAAATGTGTGTAACCATGTGCAAACTACCTTGCTTATAGATTATATTATGAAGAAACAAATTGCAAAGTAAACTTTGGTCATTAAAATCACAAGCACAAAAAACTTCCAAAAAATCTCGGGTAGAATCACCCACATAGAGTCTATTTTTATAGACGATCTTCAACTAAAAAAAATAAAATATTTCCCACAGAAAGACTAGATAGGATGGAGAGGGTCTTCTACACCCTAACAGATTTAGGGTGAGTTTGTACAACTTGTGTTTATCATCTGTAAAATCCTGAACTTGTTGCTGTAACAACTACATTTTCTTCTCTGTCTCCTTCCTCACTTCCTTATTTTCCCATCTTTCCCATTCTTTTGCCAATTTTTTCTTAGCCCACTATTCCATGAGCGAATCTACAACTTTTCGATGTTCTTCCAGTGAGATCACTCCCTTTTGTAAGGAGAGTGCCTGTTGTTTCCATTTCTATAATTCTGATATTAGTAAAATTTTCTCTGAACACCATCCTTCTTTAGGACCCTACGTTCTTTCACATGCAATATCACTTGGGGGTGTAACAACATCTCGAGGATTGAGCTGCTATGCTTCAACTGCTAGTTTCTTTGTACCAGATTCTTCGTCAATAGGTTCTTGTGGTTCAACTCTTTCTTTTTCTTCGTGAGTAGCCTCTACCTGTACTGTTGGTTCTTGTCTAACAATAGTTTTGTTGGCAAGTTCTTGTGTAACATCTTCTAGGTCGATTACCATGGGATGATTTGTTTTGACTACTCGATCTTGTGTAATAGCAACGTCATTAACAAGTTCTTGTGTAATAGCTTCCTAGGGTTCCGTTTGATTTTTCGTCAAAATGGTGTTTGCAGTATAGACTTTGTATCCATATGTTGCTAGATTCCTAGCATATGCTACATATACAGAACTTGATGTGGTTTCTGCCCTTGTTTTGTCTACAACCTCTGCCAAGGTATTCAAGCACGAGACGCGTGATTCTACTTTACTACTCTAATCGTTGCCTTAATATTTCGTTTTCTTTTCTAAATTTTCAATTTTATGTAGCAAAAGTTGCCTCTCATCCTTACCTAATAGAGGGACCTCTCTCGGATGGGCCCATTCCCATTCTTTCTATTTCCTTGTGTCTTTGTGCTTGCTCGGCTCCTTTTTGGATGGTGGTGAAGGAAATGGATACGATATGCCTTTAACCCTATCCTTCGATATCCTGGTACCTATTAGCTTCTCCAATGATCTTTTCTTAATCCTACCTCTTGAGGATTGCCCTTGTTCTTCAGTCTCCCTAGCTTCCCTTGGTGTGTCATTGGGGATTTCAACTTGCCTTCAATGGGAAGTCCTCATCTTTCTACTCATAAACTCCTCCCAGCTCCTTCCTTGGCATTCCAATGCATCCAATACAATTAATTTGATGAGGCCATGGTTGATAATGCAACTATCTGGGTGTGCAATAATGTTCATGGAAGTAGACATGTGCCTTATATTTTCTAGCACGAAATATGGGAGATTGACCAGTTGCCTATGTCGAAGGTGGTTTAACAACAAAAAATGGTAATTAAACAAGATCATTTCCATTCCTTTCCAAGTAATGTACTTGATGATGTATAGGGTGACGTCTCCACATGGGTGAGGGAGCGGTAACCTATCAATTCCCATACCTTTTTTCTCCAATTTCTCTTCTTGTCCCGAGAATTCTACCTTAAGGGAGGGGTCATTAATATTTCGGTTAAACCACCTTTTTCCATCATGCCACAATGTTATTACTCAGGCAATTACTTCTTCCATAACTTCTAGCTTTAGCCCCCTAGCCTCTGTCTGGTTTTTGTCCAGGTTTTTAGTGGATTTCATGGAAATCGACTCTTTTGATTCCTTAAGTCACTCAAAGAACTCAAACCATCCTGCTTCCTTCAAAATATGGCACACCTCATGGCAATTTTCCAATGCTTCAGTCGAATTGGGCTCGGGCCGGATTGTTGTTCCTCTCATTTCTGTTTCAGTTACTGCACTCTATATTTTCTTTGTTCTTTCTCTTAGAATTTTGAAGTGAGGGTGCAATGCTTCGCTGAGGTTGATATCATGGCAGTGAGGTAGGCAATAAAAGTAGGAATGTCAGATTGGGGGGATCATACTACACACCTTATGATCTCATTATTGATCCTGGATTGTGGATGGAGGTCTATCCTAAATGCCATTTAACGCTCGACATGATTGGCATAAAGAGATAACAATAATGGCAGGGTTTAATAATGATTACACGGTTGTTGCTTTGAATTCTAGTTTTAGATCATAGATTGTGAAATGATTTACCCTCCCCCTAAGTTTAATGGAACGGTCGTCCTCAGCCATCAAAGAAAGTTCCATATTAAATGCCATAAATTTTAAAGAGAGGAAAAGAAATATACCTTTTGTGTGACGTATTTGAGGTGATGTGGCAAAAAGTGACTGGAGAAAAGGTACCAGTGATCTAATTAATTTTGGTGATGACATGTTGGTTGTGTCATTTTATCCTGCAACAAGATGCTGGTGAATGCTATTTATTACGGTAGATGATTTCAGCTGGGTTATTACTACAGGTTGTCAAATGTTACACATGTAACAACAAATACAATTGCTAACACTATTTCTACAATAGATTCTTATTTACACTACTCTTATAGATACTTACAAAAATTTGAAAGGAACATGAAAAGGCTAAAACTTGTAACAACATATTGTAATATGTGCATGAGATACATGATGTTGTTACAAAAATAAATGAATGTGTAACAACCGCCACATGGTCATTTTCAATTGTCACAATTTGTCTGCCTGCACCCCTATAAGAGGTTTTCATAGTTAGATTCTTATTTACATATTCTTATTACTTTTTTTATGTCTTTTTTTTCTTTCTTTTTTTTCACTGGGTGTAACAACTACCAATAAAAGTTGGTTTTTGGATGTTACACTTATTGGAAAATTAAAAATTTGGCAGCACAGGAGAATTTCCCCTACCCCTGTAATCTGAAGGTCAGAATCTGCGACAATGTTGACGAATGAATCCTTTGAAGATGGTTTGTGATATAGCTGGAGACGGTTCCCATTAGTGAGTAATGGTGTCCTAGCACTGTCAATGGTGACTAAATTCATAGTCCCACTGTCAAAGACTGTGTCAACTTCATAAGGACCTAGCCACTTGGTGCAGAGCTTCCCCTGGAAATCCTTGAATCTCAAATCATATAATAGAGCCCAATTTCCTTTTTGAAAAATCTTCTTTTTAAGGAATCTATCATGCCACTTAGCCCTTTGTTGTTGAATGATGTATATTTGTTGAATAGCAACTAGCATTTTCTCATCTAGCTCATTGAGATGATTCAATTGTTTCTTCTATGTTGTTTCCAGATCCAAGTTCACCTATAGCGATGTTCTTAATGTCTTGATTTTGAACTCTATGGGAAATAAAGGATTTTTACCATACACTAATTCGAATGGTGAGAATTTTGTAGTATTCCTCCATGTAGTCTTGTATGTCGACAACACATTTGGAAGCTTATCAACCCAATTCCTCTGATGGCTGCTCACAATCTTGGTAAGAATTCCCTTAATAACCTTGTTGGTTCTCTCCACTTGGCCATTCGCTTGTGGATGATAAGGTGAAGCAATCCTATTACATATTTCGTATTTTTCAATTAGATTTTGGATCAAATGAGATGTTAATTGGGGCCCTCCATCTGTCACTATTTCTCTGGGTATTCCAAAGTGAACAAAAATGTCTTCAAACAAAAACTCTGAAACAACCTACTTTGTGGCTCTCGTCATTGCCTTCAACTCGACCCATTTTGTGACATAGTCTATGTAGACCAGGATGTAGGTATTTTGCTGGGACAAAGGGTTAATTGGTCGTAGAAAATCCAAGGCCCATTTCTCAAATGGATCTAACACTATTTATGGTCGTAATGGCATCTCATCTGAATGGAGAAGTTGACCCATTCTCTGGGAGCTATCACATCCCATCACAAATTTCTTAGCATCTTGAAATATCGTGGGCCAATAGTATCCTATTGAGAGAAACTTGTATCCTGTCCTCTTATCTGAAAAGTGTCCTCTACAAGGTTCCTCGTGACAATCTCTAAGGATATCAAAGGTTTCATCCTCCCTACCACAGTGCCTGATCTGATGATATGGCCCAATGTGATAGACATTTCCCTCAATCCAAGAATATCTAGCACTTTGTTGGACAATTGTTTTCTTTTCTGTGGAGGGTATGTGTTGTGAAAATCTTCCTACAACAAGATAATTATATATGTTTGCATACCATAGTGAGTGAGTTGAAACAGAAAAAACGTATTCATCAAGAAAATAATCTTCAATAAGCATGCATTCATCACCAACAGTTAGCCTAGAAATAAAATCAGTCACTACATTATCTTTCCTAGCTTTATCTAGGGTTGTTATATCAAATTCCTATAACAACAATAACCATCATGTAATCCTACCATTAGTGACTGCTTTATTCATTAAAAAGCGAATATCAGAGTGGTCAGTGTGTACAAACACTTGATATCATGTGATGTAGTGTCAAAATTTGTAGTGTCCTACATTATCTTTTTCCCTATGAAATATTTGTCAAAACCATACAAATTTTTGGGCACAGATTACTCCATGGTAAAAAATATGCACCTTACATAAGTATATCAGATTCTACATAAGTTGGGATATATGCTATTATATTTAAATGTTGTATATCGAATGACATATATCCTGACTTATATATCATTGAGATGCATTTTTATGGGGTGAATATTGCTTGCAACAAAATACATGCATCATGGGAGTTCTTGTCTTAAAGTGAGGTGATAGTCTCCAACAACCCATTTACAAACTCAAGGGGACGCACTTGGCTTTACATTTCCTCCCATTCCTTTCTATTTGTTGGAATACCATTGTCACCACTTAATTATTTTCTTATGCTTAGTAAGGAGATATTTTGGGCTAAGAATTTAAGCCATATGTATGGGATTGGCATCTTAAGCAAAATCCTTTTGGGCTCAATGAAGTTGGAAATATTGGCAGTATCACAAATATCAATAAAACAATTTCAAGGGAAATGCAAGTAATACTATGGGTGTCAATAGAAAACACATAGCAGAGACATTGACATTTCGAGACCAATCATGTTTATAATCATCTTCCCAATCATTCTTACATACATTATTCACTTTACATGAAATTTTCGTTTAGATACTTCTTAATTTCCTAATCGTACATCAGGTTGGGAAAATAAATTTAATTCATTCATTCCTCACCTCCATATGTCCTTGCTTAGTCTTGCAAACACAGTTGAAATTAACTTACCCTCGAGAAAGACAAATGTCTGGGTTATAGCATGGTTGAATATGGGACATGTCATGCCTTATTACCAACAAGAATTATGGACTTCAATATCACCTGATTAATGTAGGTCTCACAATACTTCTTTTTATGGAGAGAATAATGACGATATATCTCAGTCATTATATGTAATTGGTGCATTCCAAATGAGATGAGCATGTATTGGAGACTTCAATGATCCTTGAAATCAGTGATTTTTTGTTGGGCTATAGATTAGAGGAATGAACCATGGATGATGATATAAATAAGATGAGGATGCATTAGTGGAAATTTGAAGTCGAAAATGGGCCTCAAATTCAAAAATGTACTAAAAAAATGAACTTAAAAAGAACCAATAGGATTCAAGATGATGATGTCATCCCTGGGAGAAAATGTTTTCAAGGGAAAAGAAGAAAACTATTTTTTATACTTGTATTTTTTGTTTAGATCCTTATAATCATACTCAAATGTCAAGTGTAGGCATCCATTAGATGTAGAATTAAATTACACATCTAATGAGTACCCACTCCATATATTTCTTAGTATGCTAAAAAAAAAAAAAAAAAAAAAATGAAAAACAAAAAACAAAAAACAAAAAGCAAAAAACAAAAAACAAAAAACAAAAAACAAAAAAGAACCAAAAAACAAAAAACAAAAATAAAAACATGAAACAAGTTACATATTAAACTCACTTTGTTGATGTATTTTCAATTATGTTTTATGTGTATCTAATCAGAATTATGCAGAGTGGTTACTCTTTGGATGTGAAATTTAATTCCACATGTAGAAAATGTTGACACTTGAAATTTGAGTTAACCTATAAAGGTGTAAGCCAAAAAACAATAAAATAGGTAGTTTCCTTTTTCTTCTTTCAAAAATCATAACCATTAGTTTATTATTTTAATTATTTTTTTATATTTTCTTGAGTAGGTCCATTTTAGACCTCAAAGTTATCCTAATGGATAGATAGAGAGACATAGAGGAATGATGTGGATGACACATGGGTGATGATACTATTGGCATTATGATACAGGTATGATACAAGTGTTGTACTTGATGGCAACTCACTCAGATGACAGATCATCGTGTAGCAGGTCAGTAGCAAAGAATTAATGATCAGAAAGAGGTATACGTAGGTTCACTGTGACGAAGGCACATATACACGTGGGTTAGCAAACCAAAATGAATGTATAACCTATGCATGCATGTTCATAGAAGAAAAGGCGCGTACATGTTGGAAAACTAATCTTTGTTCCATGGTATTTTGGTATTGGTCCATGGTATTTGGTCCGAGGTATTGACCCTAGGTATTGGGTTCATGGTATTGGTCCTATGTGGTTTTGGACCATGGTATTGAGAGAGGCCTAAACCTATATAAGGAGAAGAAGATCATTAGGCCAAAGGGAAAGTGTGCAAGTGATGAGTATCTGATGAAGTGTGAGATCTAGTATGCTGGTTATGGGTTTATGATGCTTTGCTTGATCTGAACCAAGGATTCACCTATGCGGTTGATGATTGATGATGGATCAGGATCATAAGGCTTGGAATGTATTATCATTATGTGGTTTTATCATGGATAGACTAGATCTAAATTATTGGTGCATGTTTTATTGTATAAACGTTATGATCTAGGTATGATTGATGTATGGTATAGGTGCAAACTTCTAATTTAATATTTGCATATCTGTACACGGGTTAGCTTTGGTAAAATCATGTATACATGTTGGTTCGGCTCATTAGAGTCGTGTATAGAGTATAAAGTATGATATTTGAAGTTGCAATTGGATTTGGTTGTTGTTGCAAAATTTTGTGGTCTACTCCATGTTCTCGTGATTGAGTTTTGTTGGCAAGGTTTCAGTGCTTCAGTATTGGGTGATTCAAAGATTGATGCAGGTGTAATTGATGGGTGTATTGCAACAGTGAATAATTTTCTGCTTCAATGTTGTTGATGGTTCCACTATGAAAATTGGATGAAACGTGGCCTTTAGATTATGGTGTTGTGCTTCAAGAGTATCGAATATGAAACTTTATGAAACATGGTCCGTGGAGAAGAGAGAAGGTCATATCCTTCTGTAGGTCAGCACCTACGTACTGGCAAACATATCAGGCAGGGGGTTGGAAATCCTTTCTAGTAGTAGCTGGAAAACAAGTGAAGGTTGGAGCCTTCAGTAGGCCGGCACCTACATACTAGTAAACGAATCGGCTAGTATAAGAGCTAGGGGGTTGTAGCTCCCTTCCAGTAGTAGCTGAAGAACGAAGGAATGTTGTAGCTTTCTGCAGGTGAGTGCCTACGTACTAGTATGAGTCTACACCAGTACAAGATTGTAAACAGGGTTTTCTAATATTAAAGGAAGACGATAATAGGTGGATTTTGTCACACATTGGGTTTCCACCTTATATCATGGTGTTCATGTGTGTTTCTTATGTGTGATGATATGTTCTATTTTACTACACCTATTTACTGTTTATATGGTTAATGAAGTTCTGATGCACTAATTAAATATCAACTTATAATGGATTAATTGAATCATAAGTTTACTGGATACATGCTAGTTTCCTTAAACATAGTTGCATATATACGTGGGTTCCCTTAATTGAAGTAGAATATATGAATTTGAATATGGAAATGAAAAGTTACTGATTTACTAATACTGATTCACCCACCCCCTCTCAGTATTATTTCCAACAATTGGTATCAGAGCAGGTCCTTTGATAGAAGCTTGATTGCTTGAAGGAGATCCATAGAACAATGGGAAAGAAAGTGCGTCAGAAGAAGAAGACAGCTCAAAAGAACAACGGCATCTTGTTGTCATGTGGAAGTAAGTATTCAAATTCTGAATCATCTCAGATTGAAGATGAACAAGCATCGAAGTGTGCCCTCAAAGAAGAAGTTATCAGCTTAAAATCTCAGCTAGAGTGTGCCTTCAGAGTACGTCAAATGTTGCAGGAGCAGAATGAAGAACAAGAAAATGAGATTCTCAAACTAAGGGAACAAGTGGAAGAAGGAAGAAATTCTGAAGAAATATTGAAGAAGCAATATCTGAAAAAGGAAAAACAACATCAGGTTGAGTTAAATATCTTGAAAGGTAAACTAGAAGAAAAAGATAACTTATTACAATTTCAAGATAGTACTAAGATTTTGGATGATATTATTAGTAGTCAAAGGTCACCTGCTATTAAAACTGGTCTTGGTTTTTATGAATCTGCTGAAGGTGAATCTAGCTCACAAGGTGAGGCAAGGAACTCTAATGCAAAATCTGAAATGCTCAACAAGGAGATGAGAGGTCAACCCGATCAACAACTAAGGAAAGAAATTCTTTAAAGAAATTCTTTATCTCCTAACTATGGAAGTGATAGACAATTATTTCCTCTGATGACTAATGTTGAATGTTATGTATGTCATAATCTTGGACATGTTGCAGCCAGATCTAGAAGTAGAATGGTTTAAGACTGTCACACAGAAAGATCATCACGTTCTAGGTACTTTAAGGGATATTGTTTTGCTTGCAATATGTTTGGTCACAAAGCCATTGATTGCTATAGAAGGAATATGAAACATATGATATGTTATGCATGTAAAAATCTTGGACATATAGAAAAGGAATGTAGGAGAAAATTTTGGGCACCATACCAAAAGGAGAAAACATCATCACAGTCAAAGATATGGAAGAAAAATGAAGTACAGTCAGAAAGATGTGGCATAGCAGAGTATATAGACATGACAAACTTAGAAGGAGCTAAAGGTGTGGAACCTTAGTGTTCTAAATCTCATACACAAGTTTCATGAAGACAAGTAGCATATATTTGTGAGTTCAAAGATGCACAGTCATGTATATGTCAATCTGAGGAAAAGAAGTGGGACAGACTCAAGAAAAAGGGTCTGATATGATTCAGTCAATTATTTGATCTATTTGATAATGGTTACAATCTGCTGATGATGCGTGGAAATGTATTGGTACTCATAAGATGTTTTTTAGAAGTGTTTTTTATCCTAACTTGACGATGATGATGCCTTGACACTTCTTGCTGACATATGCATGATCAAATCTAATAGTGAACAGATGGAACAGGTTTAGGGGGAGCATATGCTTCGAATAGTGCATCGTTGGTATTATGGTTAGAAGTCTTTGGTAACGATGCTTATGTGGCTAAATGATACATCCTGCTACTTATTGTTGGTTGGTCAAGAGAATGGTATTGCATGTCCAGATGATATGGACAGATGCTTATGGTGCAAATCATATATGGTGTATGATAGTTGTTGATGACTATCATGGTATTGTTTAGATTGTTGGTCTTGGTTATAAAAGTCATGTATATCATTTGATGTAAAGGTCATGCAAAGACCTAATTTGTACCATCACTATGCATGGGAGGATGATGTAATAATTTCTATTTTAGTCATGTATAAACATTCGATATATCCCCACTTGGTCGGGTGGATGAGTAAAAAATGGTGTATACCCACATGGTTGGGAGATTAATGTATGTATGAGTCATTGGTGATAGAGTCATGTTATTCTTTTGAAAAATATTTTTGCAGACTTTGCATGTGTTCAGGGGGAGCATGGACGGATTGGTACATCTTGGCATGTACAAAAGGGGTTTCGATTAGAGAATTCTACATGTCCTCAGGGGGAGCATGGATGGATTGGTACATATTGGCATGTACAAAACGGGTTTCGATTAGAGAATTCTACACGTCCTCAGGAGGAGCATGGACGGATTGGTACATCTCATCATGTACAAAGGGAGAGCTCAATTAGAGATTTCAGCATGTACTCAGGGGGAGTATGGATAGCATGATGGATATCAAAGGGAGAGAATATCGCGGTCCACCCTTTGCCATTGATGTCAAAGGGGGAGAGTGACTTGGTGTGGTTGTTTCCATAAAATCCAAAGGGGGATATTGTTGGCATTATGATACAAGTATGATACTGGTGTTGTTCTTGATGGAAACTCACTCAGATGACAGATCATAGTGTAGCAGGTCAATAGCAAAGAATTAATGATTAGAAAGAGGTATACGTAGGTTCACCATGACAAAGGCCTGTATACATGTGGTTTAGTAGATCAAAAGGTGCGTATAATGTACAAACACATGCTCATAGAAGTAAAGGTGCATACATGTTAGAAAACTAATTTTTGGTCTGTGGTATTTGGTCCATGGTATTTGGTCCGAGGTATTTATCCTAAGTATTGGGTCCACGGTATTGGTCCTACATGGTTTTGGACCATGGTATTGAGAGAGGCCTAAACATATATATGGAGAAGAAGATCATTAGGCCAAAGGGCAAGCGTGCAAGTGATTAATATGTGATGAAGTGTGAGATCTAGTATGTTGGTTATGGGTTTGTGATGCTTTGCTTGACCTAAGCCAAGGATGCACCTATACGGTTGATGATGGATGATGGATTAGGATCATAAGGCTTGGAATTTATTATAATTATGTGGTTTGATCATGGATAGACTAGATCTGAATTATTGAGGCATGTTTTATTGTATAAATATTATGATCTGGGTATGACAAATGTCTGGTATAGCTGCAAAGTTCTGAGTTAATATTTGCGGATCTGTACACGAGCTAGATTTGGTAAAAGTGTGTATACATGCTGGTTAGACTCATAAGAGTCGCGTATATAGTATAAAGTATGATATTTGAAGTTTCAATTGGATCTGGTTGTTGTTGCAGAATTCTGTGATCTGCTCCATGTTCTGGTGACTGTGTTTTGTTGACAGGGTTTCAGTGTTTCAGTATTGGGTGATTCAGAGATTGATGATGCAGGTGTAATTGATGGGTGTATTGCAGTGGTGATTAATTTTGTGCTTCAATGTTGTTGATGGGTCTAGTATGAAAATTTCATGAAATGTGGCCTTCAGATTATGGTGTTGTGCTTCAGAAGTATCTAGTACGAAAATTTATGAAATGTGGTCCCTGAAGAAGAGAGAAGGTCATAGTCTTTTGTAGGCCAATGCCTACATATTGGTAAACATATTAGCTAGTACAAGATCCAGGAGGTTGGAGCTCCCTTCCAGTAGCAGCTAGAAAATGAGTGAAGGTTGGAGCCTTTAGTAGGATGGTTCCTACGTACTAGTAAACAGATCGACTAGTGCAAGAGCTAGGGGGTTGTAGCTCCCTTCCAGTAGTAGTTGGAGAATGAGAGAAGGTTGTAGCCTTTTGTAGGTGGGTGTCTGCATACTAGTATGAGTCTGCACCAGTACAAGATTGCAAATAGGTTTTTCTAATATTAAAGGAAGACGACAGCAGGTGGTTTTTGTCCCACATTGGGTTTCCACCTTATATCATGGTGTTCATGTGTGTTTCTTATGTGTGATGATCTATTCTATTTTTCTTCACTTGTTTACTATTTATATGGTTAATGAAGTTCTGATGCACTGATTAAAGATCAACTTATAATGGATTAACTGAATCATAGGTTTACTGGATATATGCTAGTTTCCTTAAACACAGTTGCGTATATACACGAGTTCCCTTAACTGAAGTAGCATATATGAATTTGATTATGGAAATGAAAAGTTACTGATTTTCTAATACTGATTCACCCCCCCCCCCCCCCCCCCCCCCAATATTATTTCCAACATATGCATACAGAATATTCCTAGAAGTCATACAATGACCAAGTGTTGAAAATATCTATATTGATGTTGTATGTACCATGGACTAGCATAGCTTTTGGAATTTGTTTTAATGAGATGAAATAAAGGAGGTTTTTGATTTTCATATATGAAATAAGATGAAGTGTAAAAGTAGTGAAAAACGAGTGCTGTATGACTTTGGGTGTAATGCGAGTGCCACAAAACTTCCAGTGGGTAAACTTTGGAGGTAAATGATGATTTCAAGGAGTCTTAAATTAGTAGTGAAAATGAGTATCAAGGGATTTTACAGGTAAAGTGAGTGCCACATAACTTTGGGCAGGTGGAATTTGGAGATAAATACTCATTTCAAGGAGTTGGAAATTATAAAAAATAATGATGTATTCATCATGGAGAGAAAGAAAAAGGGAGAGGTGGGAGACCATAACCCTTAAGAGATCAATCAAGTAAACTCGATCAACACATATATAGATGTAAATAAGATACTCAAAAATATAATGTGCTTTGAGAAAATCATTTTTCAATTTGTTTTGGATTAGTAAATCCATGCCCTATATTGATAAATGTAGGTCCTACCTAATGAAATTAATGCCTACCTTAGCAAATGCATGTCTTGTCTCAACAAATGCACACCCTATATGAGAAAAATAATGCCATGCCTTACGAAATGTATGCCATGCATTCATTATGTATATATTACCTCATGAAATACATTTCCTTCCTTAGGAAATGCATGCCCTTCCTTAGTGAAATGAACATCCTACTTGTGATGCTTCAACAAATTAATTTTTAATCAATTTTATCTAGACACCCTATTAGCAAAGATTTTCTCCAGAGATGTCCACTTTGATCAAATCAGAATCCAACACTCTTGTGAAATATTTGTAGATCCAAATGGTTATATGTGAGAGAATTTTCCAATCATTATTGTTTGTAGGCATTTCTAGGAAATGCATGTCCAATGTTAAAATAACACCCTTATTAAAAAATCACATTGGTTGATGTTGTACTAGAGATATACTAACGGAATTCAATGGAACAATATTAATAGATAACAGAACTTTATAACTCTTATTATATAAATAAGAACATTAGTTAACTTTATTGATGGAGCATCATACTAACCAATATGATAATCAATAATAGATTGAATTGAAATGAACATTTAACAAGAAAATTATGTGTCTTTTATCTTTATGACTTCATGAAAATTTGTGATATTGTCTATTACAAAATTGTTCCTATGTTTTTTTGGCCATCCTTAAGCAAAAGAAGGAGCCCTTAGGGGAATTTGAGGTAAAAATTGGGCATAAAAAAAAAATGTACTAAAAAAATAAACTATAAAATAAAAAATAAGATTTTAGATGACGATGTCATTCTCAAGGATAAATATATTTGGAGAGAAAAGAAGAAAGCTACTTTTTAATTGTATTTTTGGATTATCTCATTACAAGTTTACTCAAATGTCAAGTGTAGTCACCAGTTCGATATAGAATTAAATTATATATCCACTGAACACCCACTTTGTATAATTTTGAGTACACCCACATAGAAAAAAAATGAAAATACATTAATAATATGTTGCCTTAAGGAAACACGTGTACGAATCATTTTTCTACCTTGTTGTAAATGTCCTTATGAATAGTAATTAATGTAGTAAATGGAAAATGTAAGATATCACTGAGATGGAGGAGCATACATAGATTTGGAGACTAAGGAGGAGGGGATTATTATCCATAATTTAAACCCAAAATCGAGCCACTTAATTTATTGGCCTCCCCATCTCCATGGAAAATTAAATGATTTGTTGGTTCAGGCATTGAAATTTGTATGGGTAGCTTGCAGTAAAGGACATGTTCATATTGTCCTTAATCGTGCGGGACATGTTGAGAAAATAAAAACATAAGAGAGGGAAATGAAGAAGGAAGTTATTGGTAGTAGGAAGACACAAGAAGTATTTGGAAGGAACAATTGGGCAAAAGGAAAATGGACAATTGTTTAATTTTACCTATGATGTGAGTAGAGAAAAGTGGATTCATCATAAGGGAAGAGGGATAGAGCTTATGCAACAAAAGCATTATGAAGGAGTTCATTGTAGAAAGTCCTTAGTATGGGAGACTAAGGCATCACTCCCTTTATTTGGGGGATATATTTTATGTCTATTGGTGTTAATTTGACCAAGAGAGCTCAGATCCACATACTTCTTTCCTTTAGGTTGAGAAAAAAAACCCTATAGAGTGAGATTCAATTCTTGGAATGACAGAACCTTCCTAGATCCTTGTTTTGGTCCTGTGATTGTTTTCCTTAGAGATAGAATGAGTCAATATGGTATTAATTGCTTGGGAGTAGTCGATAAACCACCTCAGAACATTGCTCTTCCTCTTGGCTAATTGTATGACTGATTAATGGTGTGAATACCCTTAAGCACTTATCTTCCTAGACTCTAAATGTGGCTTAGTGGTCATTAGCTATAAGAGAGTTGTAGTGTAGCTGACCCATGGTTTAGTGGAGATTGGAAGCCCCTCCCCTAGTTTTGACCATTCCAAATCAACCATTTAAGTGTTATTCTTGTATATATTTGTATCATGGATGAAAAATGAGTATTTTAGTAATATTCAAATAAGAATTTCTCATTTATCATATAGCCATGGTCAGCTAAATATCTGGTGTACTTATGGTGAGTATGAGTTTTTTGAGCTATGTTGATGTAACCTTGTTAACTCAATGTATTAGGTTTGATGTGTCCATGCCAAGTGGTCTTGAAGAAACTAGGAATTCTCTTATTATCTTGTACACATTTAATCATCTTCTAATATTATAAATTGGGAACCTAGCTATTAAAACTGCATTGTGGGTTAAATGTTGAGTAGTCCTATATGTTGTATGAGTGGACTTGCTCCAAGTTTGAAGGATTCACTGATATTTCTACATAACCATGATGAATGTTTCGAGCTATGTTATTATGGTTGTGGAGGTTCATGGATTCCTATGCTTTTTGTTAGTTGCATGAGGTATATACTTACTCACATGAATATGCATTTTTGTTTAATATGTTTCATCTAATATGCTCTATATTGTTAATGATGGAATGCATACTCTTTTATGTGTTGAAATGAGATGTATTTCATGATTGCGCTCAAGATGTGAGGAACTTGTACATTTTTTTTATGATATTGATTGTTTGTATGACTTGTGATGATTGGTTTAAAGAGTAGTTGATATTCTATGGTGTGTGTGAAATTCCATGGCTTAATTGCTATATCTATTTGCAATATCTATTTTTAAGAACTTAAGAGTCTTGTTGTTAAAAGTGTTGTATGTGGCGTGTTATGAATTCATATGGATTTATAAGGTGCGAGAGTAACTTCTTTCTCTTTACTCATGATATGGAGACAAAAGGAGAAAAGTGATATATATATATATATATATATATATATATACACACACACACACACACACACATATCCATGTCAGAGGAATTTTGGTATGGTTGTGGCTAAGGTCATGGAGGATTACAACCTTGGATTGAATTGCAACTAGAATTACACCTCTGTGATTGTGTTCCATTAATGGTCAACACTATTGTTCTTTACATAGGGATATATGCATTCTTGTGACTAAGAGTGGTTTGGAAAAACTAGGCTCTCAAGGGAGGTTTTGTTGAATCCTTCAAATAGCAAAAAAAAATACAAAAGTTCATTTATGGATTTAAGGCAGAAAACCCCTGTGTTTGAAGTTTGGACTTAGGCTAGTTTGGACAAGTCTAGGAGAGAGGTAATTTGCTATGGAACTAGACCTTTCATGGGATAGACGTAGTTAACACAAAGTTAAATTTTAAACATATTATATAGACCATGTTTGGCATGGATCCCTTTGTGATTAGTTCGTTGTTGTGTTTAGGGCAAAATGTAATAGAAGAGAGGTGAATCTTGATGGTACGACCAAATCAGACCAGAGATCTGAGAGCCCATGAATTTTTAATCGAATTCAAAGGTGGAAGGTTGGATGAGTGGTAGTTTGGATAAGTCTAAGAGCCTAGGAAATTTAGGGTGAGCACAAGGCATCAAGGTTGGAGGGCTTAGATGTGGGCCGAGCCTTACTGCACATGTGACTAGGAGGTTAGTTCATTTGTATGAGGTTCAAGATATCTGGTCAAGTGTAATTGCATGAAGAGTGTGCTTCTAAAGAGCCAAATATAATGTGAATGTTTCACATTTATCATTGTGAGATAGAATTATTGGCCCAAGAGGTTAATTGACATGGAAAGTGCTATGTGGATGTAGTTATGGAATTTTTGGTACTTGGAGACATTGTGGAACTACTTGGGTGAGGCAGAGTCGCCACGTGGAGGGTCATTTTTAATGTGGCATGGTTAAAGCAATGAAAATTTAAATGTGAATATCTTTTGATCTTGGTACAAGATCAGGATAAAATTTGTATTGTAGTAAAGCTCTCGACAACCTAACCATGATGATGTTACCCAAAGTTATTTCCATGAATTTTTGGAGTGGAGTATTTTCAAACCCCATTTCCATAATGATACAATGGGAGTTTTTTATAGCAAATTAACACCTCTTATTCGGTTGAGAAGGAGACAAGGTGTCAGAGGGAGTGTTACAAAGTGGTATTAGAGCATCGAGACTCAACACTTGGATTATATGGGCTCAAGAAAAAATGAAATGAAAATTTAAGGATCAACACTAAACTTGCGGAGGTCTACATGAAAATAATTCAAATTCATTTTAATGAGTAATTTTTCATTCTTCTTATACTATTTTTTGTAAAGGTTAGCATATGCTTTTAAACTTGCCACAGTATGTGTGCTAATTTTTATAAAATGATGATCTTAAATCTATTGAATGGTATGGGGTATAAATGTGTTGATATGCTCTTTAAAGTTTTGGAATATGCACTAATTGTATAATTTTCCTAATAGTAGTGTGTTTAATGCATGTGTTGATATTTGAATAATGAACAGATAAAATGGAAGATTTTGATGTGTTGGCCTATTTTCCAATGGATTTTTAAGCTTGAAATGGTTTTGGTTACTAGTTTTCGAAAAATGTTGTTTTGTCTTAGTGATGATGTGAATATAGACATATTATTATGCACTTTTGACTCTTAGAATATGTGGCTAACATGAGTTCTAGATGTTTGACTAGTAACATATTAATATACATCAGGCCAACATGTATGGTCCTATCATGGGAAGGTAACAAGTCAATTTGTTTATACTAATTTAATTAAAATTTATGTGTGTGTAATAATACATAAGGATATCCATTTTCAATAAGAAGTAAAAGCATGGACAATTGTATGGTACAACACAACATGGAAAATTCCATTATGAGCAAGAAAGGGAAAGTTTCCCTGATATGCATAAGATTTTAGAAGCTTGAGAGATCAGCTAAAGAGATGCAAGGTATAAAATAAAAGGCTCAGTATAAAGCAAAAGGAGAAGGAAAGGTTGAATACAATACTTCTATAAAAATTTTCATACATGCAACATTTATTGCAACATGCATCATCTTTCATGGATATAGGAAAAAATCATTCTAGAAAGGGTAGAAAAATACCTCATAATGTTGAAGAACGGAATCCAATTTCATGTTGGTTCTGTGGGGAGGAACATCTATAGAGAAATTTCCCTTACAAAAAATGGAAAAAGAAGAGGACCCCATGCAAACTACAGACACTAGAACCAACAACCTGCAATGTTGAAGAAAATAAGGGGACATCCCCTTAAGCTCTCTAAGACACTTAAAAGTCCCTCCATGGAATTTTTTAAGAGAAGTTAAAATTTTGAGGTTGTTATAAACCTTGGAAAAGACTCAATATAAAATTGTGTATGTGTGTGTGTGTGTGTGTGTATCGGTGAAGGATACACAAGGCACAAAAACTCATGGGGTTGAGTTTGTTGTGGGCTAATGAATGATGGGAATGTTTTACATGTTTTGTTATTATTGTTTTCTTCATATGTTCTTTGTTGTTTTGACTGTTGAGCTTGAGAATGGCCATGATATGTTGCGTTGTTATTCTAAATCTTGGTTGTGATATTTTCATTGTTCTTCATCTTTTCTTCCTTCTTTCATTTTATGGGTTGGCCTTTGTTAGATTTTTGGGTGTAAAAAGGGAAGAGAAGGATCTCTAGAGAAGAGGTAAAGTAAAACCCAACCATAAGTGCAAGACCTTGGTTAAACCCTATGCATAAGATAAATGGAAGTAAGGAGACAAAGGAAGATGACATAATAGGTAGATGGATCTTGTTGAGTCCACTTGAACAAATAGATAAAGATGCAATACACATGAAAATGGAATGAAAAGAAAGTTTTCCTACAATTTAATAATACATGGTTGATAAATGCATATTTTATATTGTACGAACATGTGAGTGACAAGGAAATAAAATAAAGTATAATGATGATGTATGGTTTGACATGTCATTAGTTTGAAACCATCATAGTTTCAACATAAGTAATATATATATATATATATTGTAAATGGTATGAAAGTGGAATTCACATTTCCCATATTTTGTGTAACACATTGAGGCTACTTAATGGGTTCCATGATGTATGGAACATAGTTGGATGCATAAATAGGTTTGAGTTGAAAGAATTAGTAATCAAAACCAAGGTTAAAGGGTAAAGGAAAACAATTTGGTGAGAATTCATTTATCTAAAATTGAAAATGTTGTTTCAAAATAATGCATGCTCACCATGGACACTAGGAACTTTTCTAACTTAATGTTGGCTCGCATATGTATATACTATGTTTCATGAATATGTTAATGATTAAATTAATGTATATGATTCCATTTCATTTGAAAATACATTTTCCAGAAACATCACAGTGGAAGGATGATTAGTTAATGCTCTTAAAAATATGATGATTATATGAATGGCATGTTTGGAATAACATGATGAGGTTATCCAATAAGATCACCTATCATGTAAAGGATCCATTGAGAAAGTGTGAAATCTTGTTGTTAACTATTATTATTCTCATGTGCATATGACATTTACGTTCCATGTTTATATTATTCTTATGACAAGGAAGTGTTTAATATCATATCGGTAAGTACAATAACAACTAACTGGATTCCTTGGTCATATCATGAGGCACATATGCCACTAAGTAATAGCTTGGGTTGAGAAACCACTCAATACATATCTCTCGGTTATTACCACCTCCAAAGTGCTATATAACTACTTATATCCTTGTCGAACAATAACACCTACCTTGTTAGAGGTATGATGAAATGGAAGTTGTGGTGGGAAATAATAGTCCAGTCGACAAAGGACTACTTGGATGGTAGTTCCCACACTCATTAGGAGTTGAGTGAGAGGGGAGGTTGGCTATTTGTGACTTACAAAAAAATATTGGGTGAAGCAGTATATCGATCATTGAGTGCTTCCCTTGGTCATGAATCCATTCAATGAGTTGGACTCAAGGATGGACTTGTATGAAAAGACTATGTCAAGTAGTATATCCACAATTGAGTGCTTCCCTTGATGGTGAAACTAATCAGTGAGCTAGACTAAGGATGGACCTGTACAAGAAGACTACATGGAGTAATATATCTACCACTAAGTGTTTCCCTTGGTGGTGATACTACTTAGTGAGTTGGACTTGAGGATGGACATGTACAAGAAGACAATGTGTAGTAGTATATTTACCACTAAGTCATTCCATTGGAGGTGTAACTACTAAGTGAGTTTGATTTAAAGATGAAGCTTGTTGAAGATCAAATGGAGCTATGGAACACATACACCGCTAAGTACTTGCTTCTGTTGATAAACCACTCAATGAAGTTGGCCAAAAACTACAAAGAGATAATCTTGAATTATCATTTTAAAGAAACTTTTGTCAATATTATGATTTAATTTGGTTTAAGTTATGGTTTATAATTACTTGAGTTACATTTTAATATTATTATATTGTGATTTGAGTTGATTTAAAATGTCACGATTAACCTCATAAATCAACCTATTAATGAGATGACTAGCTTAAACATATGGGACTGACTATAAGAAAATGTTATCAATGAAATATTACCAAAGTACGTAGTAGCAACATATGGAGTTGAAGACCTTAAGAACTAGCCCATTGCAATAATGTTGTAATCTATGATATGAATTGATCGCCATGTGAGATGCCATGAAAGATATGTTGTGAAGAAGATTTTTCCTATGTGAGGAAGCCTTACCAAGGGATGAATCTCTAGAGGCACTAAGGAAGTAGAGAAGGGTATTCTTAAACTTTTAAGGTGAGTGACTGCATGAAAGAGTAAAATGGATCACCCGAGGGGCTAAGGAGGTAGAGAAGGGGATGATGGAACTTGGAAAGTAAATTGTTTTCAAAAGGTAATGTGCATACTCAGTGGGATCATGCATACATTAGGGAAGTAGTGAAACAAGGATGTCCCTATGAAATTATTGAAGCTAGTGGATGACATGGCTAGACATTAGACACATATCACGCTCTGGAATCAAGTGATTAAGTAGGGAAAGGTACAATGGAAATATTATGGATTAAATAAACTCACTCACAAAATGGTTGATCAGATGGTGTATCTCACCCATTTTAGTTATTTCGTAAGAAATTGTGAATCTAAATCTAAATGTAAAAAAAGATCTATATATAAAGTTCATTTTTAAAATTTTGTGTTTTGGGGATAAGAATACTGAAGACAGTGTTCCTCTAAGGGTTAGGGTTTGTAAGAACCCTTTTTCTACCCTCTTATTAATGTCCTTATGAAGTGTAATTCATGTAAGAATATAGAACATGTAAGATATGTCTTAGTTGGAAGAGTGGACATGGATTTAGAGAATGCGGAGGAGGTTTTCCTTATGTAGAGTTTAAACCCAAAACCAAGCCACCTCATTTACTTACCCACCAATCTCTATGAAAAATTAAATGGTTTCTAATGCAAGAATTGAAGTGTGTATGTGTAGCCTAAAGCAAAGGAATTGTCGATATTGTCCTTAATATAATGGTATGTGTTAAGAAAATCAACATGTAAGGGAGTGACATGAAGAAGGTAGTTATTAGTAGATGGAAGGTGTGGGAAGCATTGGGAAGGAATGATTGGGTTGAAGAAAAATGGAATTTTTTTTAGGTTTCCCAATGGCATGAGTAGAGGAAAGCAGAGTTGTCACAAGAGAAGAGCGTTGTAGCTTATACATTGAAGTGAAATTGTTTTGAAGGAGTGTATTGTAGAAAACCACTAATGTGGTATACTGGGGCATAGCTCCCTATGTTTAGGCAATATCTTATCTGTCTATTGGTGTTAATTTTACCAAGATAGCTCAAGGAAAGATCGATTCACATGGTTATTTCGTTGGGGCTGTAAAAACATCCTCTAGAGTGAGATCAAGTTCTTGGAATGAGAGAGGTTTCCCTAATCATTGGTTGGGTCCTATGATTTTTCTCCTCAGAGGTAGAGTGTGTCACTATATTATTTATTGCTTGGTAGAAGTTGATAAACCACTTGAGAAGTGGGCTCATCCTCCTGTATATCTATTTTATTGATTAATGTTGTAATTACCCTTGAGCACATAACTCCGTAGAATCTCAATTCGACTCACGGGTGGTTAGCTACAAGAAAAAATGTTGTTCAATTACCATATGTTTGGGTGGAGAGTGGAAGTCCCTCCTCTAGTCTCCAACCATTTCAGTTAATCAAATAAGTGTTATTATTGTATATACTTGTATCATCGACTACTAATGAGTATTCCTATAATATTCAAGTGAGAATGACTAATTTATCATATAGACATGGTCAACTAACCATATGGTGTAATTATGGTGACTAAGAATTGTTTGAGCTATGTGGATATAGCCTTGTTAACTTAATGCATAAGGTTTGATGTATCCATGCCTGGTGTTCTAAAGGAAACTAGGAATTCTCCTTGTTATCTTATACACTTTTAGTCATCTTCTATTGTTATAATTTGGGTAACTAGCTACAATAAATGTATTATGGGTTTCCCCTTGAGCAGTCTAGTGTATATGTTGTGTGAGTCAACTTACTCTAAGTTTGAAGGAATTGTTGATATTTCTTATAAACATATGATTATTTTCAAATATGTTCTCATGATTATGTGGGGTTCATGGATCCCTATAGTTTCTATCCATTTCATGGGGTCTAGAGTTACTCACATGAATATGCATTGTTGTTCAATAATCTACTTTTCATTGTTAATGATGGAATGTATATTCTTGTTTGTGTTGCACAATTGTGCTTAGGATATGAGGGGCTTGTATATCCTTGTAATTTTTAATATTCTCTTGGTTGTTTACATGATTTATAATAATTGATTGAAGGTTCAAATGATATGCTATGGTGTGCATGCAATTCCATGGCTTAACTGCTATATCTATTTTCAATATTTGTGTTTAAGAACTTAAGAGTCTTGCTATTAAAACTGCTATATGTAGATTTTTATGAAATTCATAGAGATACATAAAGGTGGTTAAACTAACTTCTCCTCTTTTACTCTTATGGAGACAAAATGAGCAAAGTGTTATATATATATATATATATATATATATATTATATATATATATATAGATATATATATATATATAGATATATATATATATATATATATATATAATATATTATATATATATATATATATATATATATATATATATATATATATATATATATATATATATATATATATATATATATATATATATATATATATATATATATATATATATATATATATATATATATATATATATATATAGATATGTCAAAGGAATTTTGGTATGGTTATGGCTAAGGTCATGGAGGATTATAGCCATGGATTGCTTAGGTATTTGGTATTTTTATTGCTATACTTCCACCTCCATGAGTGTTTTCCATTAATAGTTAACAATCATGATATTGTTCCTGATTGAGGGATATATGTACTCCTTCGACTGGGTGTGGTTCGGGAAAACCAAGATCTCAAGGGATGCTAGGTTGAATCCACCAGAAAATCAAATAAAAATGCATAATATCATTGTGGGATTTATGGTGGAAAATTCATGTGTTTGGAGTTTGGATTCAAGTTGGTTCAAACAAGTCAAAGACTTCGGGAGCTTAGGGAAAAAGGCGATTGTTAAATTGTTGTGGCATGAGATCTTGCATGAGACTGATTAATGCAAAGTTAAATATTAAACATATTAAATAAACAATTTTCAAGATGGTTCCCTTTGAGGTTAGTTCAATGTTATGTTTAGGGCCAAACACAATAGAAGAGAGGATAAGCCTAATGGTTGGGCCAAGCTAGACCAAAGGTGAGAGTGCCCGATACTTTTGTAATTCAGAACATTATGGAAGGCCAGATGAATCATAATCCAAAAAGTTCTAGGAGTGTAGGACATCTTGGGTGAGCACAAGCAAGTGGGGTTGGAGGGGTAGAATGTCCATGTGACCAAGAAATTAGTCTAGAGTTTCGAGGGTCTAGAGCTTTGGTCAAGTGCAAGTGCATGAAGAGACAAACTTCCAAAGAATTGGATATAACGTAAAAGTTTCACATTGTAACTTTGGGAGTGGAAAAGTTTTTTAACCTTATTTCCATAATGAGGCCATGGGCATTTCATTAGAGAAAATTAACACCTGCCATTCACCCTAGAAGGAGCTAGGGGTGGGAGCGAACATTACATCAAACTTTCCTCATTTTTGTATTTTTTGGTGTGGATGTACTCAAAATTATGCAAAGTGGGTATCATCATATGTGGAATTGAATTTTGCATCCAAGAGGTGTCTAAAATTCACATTTGAGTAAAAATACAAAGAGATAAGCCAAAAGTATAATAAATAATGTAGTTTCATTCTTCTAATCTAAAAATTCATAATTCTTTTATTATTAGTCTAACTATTAGTTTAGTAGTTTCCTTAATAGGTCCATTTAAGGCCTCATAATTCCCCTAATGTTGAGTGAATTTAGCTTTGTGACAAGCATTGTCCATTACAAAATTATGACATAAGTATTCCTGAGTAGAATTACTTACTCTACAAAACACCTAAAAATTGTCAACCATATTTACAATTTCAAATCTAAATTGACTAGTGGGTATCTCTTGTGAGCTATATTGAAGTATCTATGTTCTATCCTTGCTACATCTGCACTTGATTAACTAAGGCCTCTTCCATCCTTACGTTGGAACTTGATAATATGTTCAATGAAGTTAAGAGAGTAGCTAAACTATTTTTCAATTCAACCTTTTGCTCTGTTTCTTCAATGGAGAAATCACCTATTCATGTCTTGACATAGTAGTGTATACAACCTTCATTTCCTAGTTATGAGGTCAAGTCTAGGATGCTTGAAGTTGTCTCAAGTACTCCAATTCCTCGCTTAAGTTTTGGGATTCATAATTTAACTAACATATACCTAAAATATGATTTTTATAATTGGACATTGGTAGCGCAATTCTATGTTGTATTCTTCCTAATAAAATACTGGTTAATAGGGAAATCAATAATGTTGGGGAAAGGGGATTGGGGCAAAAGAAGAGAGATAGGGTGGACCAACCATCAAAATGAATATAAATTTAGGATATGGTGGACATTAAAGTTACCACCCAAAGAAATAATATGAAAGATAATTAGAATAGCTGAGAAGCTAGGGGTCATTTTGAAGCCCTAAGTGACATTTTTTGGTGATGTGGGGGCGAGGGGTTTCTATGGAAATCCTTAGGGCCATTCCCTATCCCCAAAAAGAAGTTGTAATCCTTGGATATTTCTTTCCAATGGGCTACTGTTCACCTCAAACAACCATTGTATGCAAAATTTGCACATCTGGGAAGTTGATGTAACAACTAACCACCTCAGCAACCATAGACCTTTTGGTGCATCATCTTCTATGGCCAGGGTTTTGGATATATATTGATCTTTTTGAATGTTAAAAGGTCATTCCTACAAACTCTTGCAATATATTTTTGCAATGGTATATATTCAACATGTATCTCCCTTAAAAAATAAGTAACATCATTTTGGTGAGTTTTTGTTCTACAATATTATGTTATTTTATTTATAAACATAAGTTGGATATTTTACTATATTATTATGCTCTCTATTATATTTTTCTATGTTTGTTCCCTTTTTTTTATTTCCATTCATTTCATTCCTTGCAAAACCCACATCAATTGCATTAAAGTAACCTACTTCTTGTTGTTTGTTGGTGGATGTCCCATAATGAGCTCATGGTAAATAGAGTAGAGTCTCAGGCTAGTTTCACTTATGAAGGATTGCTTTCGTAAACACAACTATCCTCCCATAGTGGAAGAAAATATAGACGATGGAGAAAGAGACCTATCAAGTTGTTATTTGAGGAATCACTCATGTAACATAGGAAATGACATGATGGAATTTTTCTCCATAGTTGGGGCACCTTCAACAAGTAGAAATTTTGGAGGTATAAATGTCCTTCATGGTATAATTTTAACTTTGATATATCATTATTTTGAAGGCAATCCATATATATATTATATATATATATATATATATTATATATATATATATATATATATATATATATATTCTTTGGTGAAATGGTTAAATCTATTAGTGGGATATTACTTTGTCCATAACTTTTGTGACAGTGAGAAGATCACCTTTGTACTCTAAAATCCCTTCCCATTTCATATATTGGTTGAAGGGTTACTATGAGAGACACAATGATGATGAGTTTGTGATATTAAATGAAAAAGCCACTTGGGCCACCTTTTTTTATGCCCTCAAAGAGGAATTATACTCTACAAGGAACTATGATGACCAATAAATGAGAAGGACAACTATATGATAGGAGAGATTCTAGACAATGTTAGAGTACACCAATATTTTCCATACCTTTCCATCAAAGCTAAGTATCAAATTCCAAGTTTCACGTGGTTTTGAAGTACCATACTAAACTACATAAGTACATCCAAATGGAGATGTATTTCTTAGATATCTCCTCACTAATAGTTTCTTATCGATATTTTGTCAAAATTGAGCACAACTTGAAGTAGAAGAATAAGTATAATTTTGAGTCTGCAAACAATCATAACAGAAGCCTGGAAACGGTATCCCTAACTTGTAGAACAAGTGACAAATCAAGGAAATCCAAGCCCAATGCAATTAGCCCAATTCATATGAAAATAATGATAATAGAAATTTTAGAAGGACATTGGAAAGTGGTGTGAGTTACACAAATGCCCTTGGAACAAGATCAATGAATACCACTCAAAACAATCATTATCAGATAAGATTAAATAAACATAATTCGACTCTAGTTTATATTCTAATTAAGAATGGAAAGTATAAATGTAGAACCTAATGCTACCATTTCAACCACAAAGATACAACCATAAGAGTTAAAGGATCTTGAGGAGGGGTAGTGCCTCTTGCATTCATAAATATGGGTGAAGGGGACCCCGCAACATTTCATTATTGATAATAAGAGCTCAAATAACTTGATCTCAACCAAGGTCATTAAGAGATTGAAGCTATTGATAACGCAATACCCCCAAATTTACATCATTGGTTGATTGAGCCATGGGAATCGCATTTGTGTTAGCCAACAATATCGCCCTTCCTAGGATATCAATCCCTTCAAAAATGAGGTACTATGGGATCTTTTTACACTTGAAATTTTTGATGTTCATTTAGGAAAATCTTATAACTAGAAATTCCCTATTTGCATGAGTCACATTAATGTAGGTCCATTGTTACCTTAAGGGGTCAGCTATACAAGGTACCAAGGGTAGTTCAAACTATCATACTTTCGTTGATCTTATCAAAATAGTGTGAATAGGTAATCTCTTAGACTGCAAAATTTGTCCTCTTCATGGTTTAGTTAGAAGGTGATGGGAAGGTCATTGTGACCACCACAACCTTAATACATGGGCCCTCTATAGAATAGAAGTAAGTGGAGAATATTAATGAAGCATACAAATATATCCTTTCTTCACCTGTAGAGGTTCATTTGCGCTATTAGGTCAAACACTCGATTGACTTGACACATGGTCCTCTTTTACGTAATTTCCTAATATATAGATTCTCTCTATTGGAAAATGAGGAAGTTAAATGTTAGATTCATCTGTTCATCCAAAATGGCCACATTTCGTTGAGATCCTCATCTTGTGGTAGTCCAATTGTGTTGGTGCAAAAGAAATATGGGACATGGAACTCTATATTGATTATAAATCCTTGAAGAAAATGACAATTAAGAACAGATACACATCTCCTGGATTAACAATATTCTTAATAAACTTAAGGGTTCCAAGTTCATTAGTAGGATTGATATGATATTAGGTTACTACCAAATTCAAGATTCCCATTGAGCAAACCGATGTATGGAAGATAGCCTTAAAATCTAAAGAAGGCCTTATTGAGAGTTTGGTCATGCCCTTGGGCTTGACTACTGCTACAACAACATTCATGAGGATGATGCATGATGTGATGTAGTTGTTAAAAAAATCCTTATGGTTGTATATTTCGATGACATCCTCATCTTTAGCGAAATTCGAGAATAACTTTTGCAGCACATTCAGTAGGTCTTGAGCACCCTGCACCAACACAAGTTGTATTCCAAGTTAGACAAATTCCCATATGGCATGTAACGAATTCAATATTTGAGATACATCATGGATTAACATGTGGTACATGTGGATGCAAACAAGATCCAATTCATACTAGATTGAGTACTCATGCTGACCCTAATGAATATTGGACCTTAAGTCAAGTGACCAAGGGATTAACATTTTTTTAAATTTAAACCTAAAGTTCTTTTAGCTACTATCACTTTGCGTGAGTGAAATAAATTTCTATGTGGAAACATTTTTAAGACATTTTTATCCTTAATGTGGTGTGCATGACATTATATGAACTGGTGCATCTATAGGTTTAGTAAGCACTACCGTCTAGTTTCTTTTCATTTATAAGGAAAAATGTCACATTAAAAGTCCAATTTATTTTATTTAGTTATAAAAACAATTAATATTGTAACACAAAATATGAATGTATTTTAGGTGATAATAAGGATTACGATGTTTATATATTTTGTATACATTATATCCCAGTGTTTTTTAATTTGTATATTTGAAAGTTGAAGCATAAGAGCTAATTATTTGAATTGTTATTTATTGTGTGTTAAGATATGCGAATGCGTCAATTAGTGTGTTATGATAGTGCATAGGTTCCCTTGGTTTTCCATTCCCTAAAGGAAACCCTCTACCAAAACATCCACCTAGCCATATTCATTACAGACCTCCTCCTAAAGTAGAATAACTAGAAGTGTTTTTGTTGAAACCTACATTAATTAGTGTTTTCTTTGAACCATGTTTTGTATTATGACTTATTCAAGTGTATAATTATATGGTAATTTGGGTTGGTCTACAATATAGCAATGAATAATGTGTTATAAGTATGTTGATCGATGAAGAAAAAATGTGATTATAATTTTGATGGGTGATACGAAAACACATCAATAGTGCACAATTTGTTTTCTTTGAAAAAGGGTCTGAGATTGTGCAAGGATTTATGGTGATCATTTAAGGTGTGAGATTGCACAAGGATTTATGGTGATCATTTAGGGTGTTCATGTGGTCTCTTTATTCAAGTTTGATACAAACACCCTTAAAATAAATATCTATAATGTATACAACCAAGAGACTTGTAGAACCCACACCTTCACAACAAAAAATTACATATGCTTCTAATGGCCATGTTCTCCTAGTACCAAAACAAGCTCTTGCTTATGAAGCAAGTTACCTGTAGATATGGCACCAAAATTTGGGCCATATTAGTGATAAGGGATTGCAAGCCTTAATAAAAAACAAAAAAAAAATATCTTCTTGATGGATTGAATGATTGTGCTCTTCAATTAAATTTTGAGAGCACTATAGATATGGGAAACAAAACCATGTTGAATTTTGTTGTAATTTTTAAAATTATTATTGGTTGGAATTAATTCATTTTTATATATTTTTTTCTATTCAAGTTCCTTCAATTTAAAAGGTTTTCTATTAAGTTTCATTCATTGATGACTATTCTATAAGGAAATTAGCATATTTTCTCAAAGATAAGTCTAAGCCCTTTAGATCGTTTGAGTTTAAATCTCTCTTGGAAAATTAAAATGGTAGGAATATTAGGGTTTTTAGGAATGATAATGATGGTGAGTTCTACTCTACATATTTTGGTAGGTTTTTCATGGATAATGACATTGAAATACATAAGGCAACTCCATATACCCCTTAATGAAATTGAGTTGTAGAATCTACGAACAAGATATTGTTGGAGAGACTTAGGAGTATGCTCAGTGGAGTCAATGTAGAGAAGAAGTTCTAGGAAGAATTTATTGCTACAACATGCCACATGATTAATCTGTCTCCCACATCAACACTTGACGATAAGGCACCTGTGGATGTACAAATAAGTAATATCCATTACTTTAGCATATGTGTGTTTTATATTGTGAGTCATGTGTTCATGTGCCTCAAGAGAAGCAACAAACTTGGGTAATGGGGTAGTGAAATGTATCTTCATTAGTTATAATGCTAATGTGAAATAATATGAGTGATGGAATCTTATGGTTAGGAATGTTTTTTATATCATAAATATTATCTTCAAAGAAGTCACTTGCTGAGCTACCACCCAAGATTAGGAAACCTACACCAAAACTTGAAAAATATGTTCATGATGGACCTATTGAAAATCAACCTTAGACATTAAGCATGTCCACTTAGCAAAGAAGGAAACTAGACATGTATACTTTTAGTTTAGATGATTTCAAATGTATATTTTCTTTGTCTTCTAACACCAGTTAGCCTAGAACTATGAAAGAGGAAACGAATATGGAAAATAAGGACTCTCAAAAATTGGACATTAATGGAAAGATGGATACACTTATAAATAATGATACGTCGAACTTGTTATTATTTCATGATGGAAATAAGTGCATTAGATGTAAATGAGTGTTAACAAAGAAGATCAATTCATATGGAAATGTCAAGTATAAGGTTGGTTGTGAACTTAGGATTTTCATGTATAGAGGGTATGTATTTTGGTGAGGTTTTTTATGTAATAGTAGCCTTTGAACTAGATATAGAACAAATGGATGAGAAAAAAAACTCCTATAGAGTGATTTGAAGGACTGGTCTATATGAGACAATCAAAGAACAACATTGAAGAATATAAAGGGCCATTCATTTGGATATTAAAAAAATATTTATATGGTCTTAAATAATCTCCTAGAATGTAATATCAAAATTTTGGTTATTTTGTGTTGGGATCAAGATTTCTAAAATCCAAGCCATATCACTACATCTATTATGAAATATATGGTGGTCATTCTTTTTTACCACTTTTTGTATAGATAACATCTTAAGTAATTGTAAGATTGTGATTCATGATTTGAACTTTGAACTTTCAACAAAAGTTATCTTAAATGATTTGGGTGTTATTGAATATCTTAAGAATGGAGACCTCGTAATATAGAACACAAATATTTGGTTAAGCTAAAGTATGTAAATTGTGCTGCACCATTTTTTCATGGCATATTATAGATCATTGGCTATTTTGATTTATGAGGGAAGTAATCTTTGAGTGGTGTAGTGTCCTACAATGCCCATGAAGATGGAAGATATGCTTGTTACTCCTTATGCTAGTTTAGCTAGTAGTTGGATCTCTGTTATGGTTTATACTAGATAAACCACTTCCCAAGTATTAAGTGCCCTTAGTTGGTTCCTGGCTAATCCTAAATGTGAACATTGGATTGAGTTAGTTAATAACTAATCCTAAATGTGAACATTAAGTTAAGGTATGTACGAGACACTCCTAAATATTCCATTTGTTATTATAATGGTGTTTCACAGAACCAACGCTTAATGGATATACAATATTATATTTAAACTTTGATCAAATAAAAGATATTGATAAAAGAAAATATACCTAAATGTGGTATGCGTTTTAACTATTTGGTACAACTTGGATAAACTACCATTAAATTGTAATAATTTTTTTCATTACATAGATAAAATATGATATGATATGATAAATACTATATTTGTAAAAATGCCATCTAATTTATTTAACTTTATTTAAATACAAGACCAAATCATAAATCTATTACAACTCATTATTACCCCAACTTAATGATAGTAACAGCGCCACAATAGTAACAGTGGCATCTATCTTGATTTCTATTAAAAACAGCTTAACATAACATATTGATATCTAATACCATTTGATTTGGAGCATTATAAAAAATGGTAAAGTGGAAGTTAACATTTTGCATAATATTATAAATGTGCTGATAAAACTTGTATGGAAAAGTAAAAGAACGTTGTGTCGTAGGTCAACTCATTACATCCAAAATACAAGCCGAAGACGCTGAGTAAACACGAAAAATATTTGTATAATACATCATTTATACAGATTTAAATAATATATTCAAAGATTTTCAAACAGATCAGTGTCAACCACACATGACACGTATCTGAAAAGAGATCATTTATACAAACTCAAATAATATATTTAGAAAACACAAGACAGATCATAAGGTATCCAATAATAGAGATATGGATCTGTTTATTACAAGCGAAAACTCCACGCAATCTAATTCTTAATTTCTAAGATTTATGGGCCCGTCGCACTCGATAAATAAGTTGCCAACCAAAGCCGAGACGTCAAATATATATATAAGGCTCCCATTACGGTAATTAAATCCTGCATGGACAAATAAACCACAAGATTTCTGATTAGAAAAAAATTCGTTGAGAGTAATGTAACAGCCGCACATAGAGGAATGTTGTATACAAAGGACTGAGCTGTTTACATTAGACTGGAAGAAGATGTGCACCTAATTATCAAGGCGTTGCATAAATGTAGAATTACGTTCTCCCTATAATCAGGCAGCAGCAAATGATTCGGCCACAGTAGGAGCAGCAGCCAGTGATGCGGCCACAGCAGGAGCAGCAGCAAATGATTCGGTCCCTAAGCCTGATTTCGATTCAGATATAACCTCCTTTATCATTCGCCGGTCTCCGCTTCTGTGAGCCTCGCATAGGCGGGGCAAGTATATACCTGCACAACATATATATAACTTATATATGAGATAAAAGATTGATCTGTTAAGAAGTTTGAGTATAAAGTTTATGAAAATATACATAGTTTATCTCTCTAGTTTTGAATTTGTAACTAAAAACACACTCTTAATTATTAAACCCATTCAAATTATATAAACACATAATTATGAAATTTAAATACTGACAAATATAATTACCTTCTCCTGCAGCAAGATTGAAGTAGAGATCGATAATGTTAGGGCATTTGTTATAACAATTTGGAGAGCATAATTTCTTCGTAAAATGGCCTTCTGCCAGAGCATCTGTAGACATGCCTACAGCCATTCTCTCTACACCACATGCACTCATGCATTCTTCCGTTTCTATCCCTTCATCAATATTCTCAGCAATAACCTCAGACGACTGCAAAATTTTACCAGTCATATAAAATGGGTACAAAATGTCATATCTTAAAAATAGAATAGTTTGAAAATAATTGATTTTCTTTTATATAAAATTCCAAAAATCTATAACAGATAATAAATTTACCAAACATTCATACAGCACACTGCCATCTTTCAAAGTAGACTTCTCAAGCACACAACGTGTTCCAGAAGACGATACAGAAAGAACGCAAACTTCCCGGGAAAGCTTCTCGCATACTATGCTTCCTGGTTATTAATGGTTCCAACTGTAAGCACTTTTATAGACTTAAACCTTATTAATGGAACACCAATAAGCAAGCGAATTACAAGATTTGCAATGAGAATGTACAACATAAAATAAAACAATTGTATTCTTGTACAAACCGTAAACAACTTGCAGTGTTGTAACCGAAACAAGGGCTAAGATTGTCAAAAGAAGCTTCATAACACCCATTTTTTCTTTACTGTTCAGAACTACGGTTGCAGCCCTGCTATTAAATGATAATGTCTGGAGCACGAGCTATATAAATATTTGTAAGAGATGCAGGGCAGCGAATGATTACTGTGCATTTCTGTTATATAGGGAAAGACTGGAGGGTGGATTCATCGCCGAAGCCTCCATGCCAAATTATTCGATGTATAGTCTGTCTGGCACCTAATTTTCGAGTAGGTTTGCGCGAAGTATCTGGGCCAATGCCCAAATGGAGGTATTTGGAGAAAAAGTCGGGTAGCATATGTAAACTTGGTATGGTGCCGTTTACTTTTCCGGTCTGGAAGGGTGGGGATGTGTCGTTCCATGAACAAATTATGAGGGCAGGGAATCTTTAAATTGTCTATTTAAAATTTTTAAATTGAATTAAATTGGAGGGTTTGAGATTTTTTAGTTAATATTTGATATTAACTTTTAGTGAAAATTAAATTCTAAAATTGGCTATGATATGAAATGAAATTTCAACCCGCATGATATGCTGGCACAATTTATTACCATCAGTTTCTCAAGGGCAAGAATCCAAGCGAAATTGTAGCAATAAACAAATTTAACAAATTATTTTAGTGTATGCAATTGGTCACAGTAAATAGTAATACAATTTCAACATCATATGCCTACTCCAGGTGTCTATCCTTGTATTTGTTTCTAAATTGGGATGTAAAAACGTAGTAGGTTAGAATGGTAGATTATCGAAAATTAATAAGATAAAAAAAATCAACTTGTCTTGAGATTTACAAATAAACATGTAAAATGATATATTTAACATAATTGCTTTCCCTTTTTATCACAAAACATAATAGGTTAGAATTCTAGGTTTTCCAAAATTAATGAGATTAAAAAACAACTTGTTTTTGAGATATTTTAGCATAGGATTTATTAATAAAAATAAACTATAAAAAATTATATATTTAATATTTGGAGAAATTTTTTATTATTTTCCATTTTTTTCTAAAATAAATTTGGGAATTTTAATTAAAAAAAATTAGAAAGATGATAGTGATGATGATTGAGACCAAATTGGTCTATCCGACCTATAATTTTCTTAGTTTTAAATTGTTTGGCTCCTTGTTTTTCTTGGCGAGATTGATGCTGTAGCTTTTTTTTTTTCTTTATGGTCTTCCAACTTTTATCTTGCATCTCCTTCATCTCTTCTGGTTCCTGGGACAATGGTGTCCTAGCTTCACGATCTATTGGTTCGTTCTTTTGAAGATAGTCAGAGAAGAAGTTTGGTCTAGGAGATCTGTTTTGCTATTAAATGAAGATTTATTTTGTGCGCTATTCGAATCCTCATAACTGTTGATGCTTGAGGGGTTCTCGAGTTCACTTTTTTGTTGTTGGGCGGAGCTTTCTCCAAGCTTGCCTTGAGAGTTGTTTCTTTCTTGCGCGATTTCTTGTGATTCAGAGTTTTCTCTAGAGTATTCTTCTTTAATGACAGTGTAGTGTTCTTTTTGTGCTCCTTCCCACCATTTTGATTCAAAGTTTTCTCTAGAGTATTCTTTTTTAATGACAGTGTAGTGTTCCTTTTGTGCTCCTTCCCACCATGTAGATGTGTGGTGGTTTTTTCTAGTAGAATTTTCCTAGGAGGCTTTTGGGCAATTTTTGGGTAAATGACCTATCTCAAAGCAGGATCGGCATCTGAAGAGGACACTTTTATAATCGAGTTTCTAGTTCCACACATAGTCTTTATTTATTAAGTTTATTTCAGTTAGGAATCCAGCGCTGAATTGCATTTCCACACAGATGTGTGCATAGGTGGTTCTGGCGTATTCCTCTGTTTCTGGGCACCTCCAGAAAAATTTCCTAATTTCATTTCCAATGGCTTTTAGCGAGGAGAGATTCTAGAGATGCAAGGGTAGACTTAGCAATCTCACCCAAACTAGTGCTGAGGTTATGACTGCTATTGAGGGGTCAAATGATGGGTTCCATTGCTTCATGAATAGGCCTAAGTTTTCCCAAAACCAAGGGCCGAAATCTAGAATCCATTGTCTTCTTTCAAGATTTTCAAAATCTACTATAAAGAAATCCCTAGCACAAGGATAGATATTAATTTCATCAGAAATGACAAGCTTCCATACCTCCGAGATCCAATTGTGGAGAGTTGTCAGCTGCAGCCAAAAACCGTTGAACCGGCATATTAGGGCACTTTTGGAAAACTTCAAAGCCTCATCGAGTGAGGCCTAGACCACCTGGACAGTGGGATCTGAGGCTTCACTTACGATATGGGCAGGAGCTTGTCCTCCAGAAGCTGAAAAAACTGAGTCAAAAACTATTGTTGTGAAGTTGGGAGCCATATTTGCCCATAGAACCTAGTCGTAGAGAAAAAAGGCAAAAGATTAGATCTAGATCTAGCCACAGAAAATTAGATCTAGAACCCAGTCGCAGAGAATAAGGTAGAAGATTACAAAAATATTGCTTAATATTATAAAACTATTATAAATTAGAGTATTTTTACAAAAATATTGCTTAATATTTTATAATTTGCATATTAAAAAAATTGTGAACTTTAAAATAATTTTTTATCTTTAAAATTTTCAACTTCCCCTCTTTAACATTTCTAGAGAAATTAAAAAAAATATCTTTTCATCATCTTTTAAAATCCGTACAAAAATAAAGTATTACAAGTTAATTAATGGATATGAACTAAAAAGTTGGTTCGAATCCTATGTAATTCTATATAATACAAATTATTCATAAAATCTTTTTCACTTCAAGTTATACATTAAAGGGAAATTGAAAAGCTGAAATGAGCTTAATTTTCCTTCATTATTTTTGCATCATAAATCACAAATTATAATTCTCATCCCACATTACCATATGCTTACATTAGTTTCAACTTTCAACTTTCAATTTACCAGATACTTACATCAACTTTCAACTTTCAATTTACCAGATACTTACATTAACTTCAACTTTCAATTTAAAAACCTTCCTTTCTAATATTCAAATATCTCATTTTAGGTGGTAATGGTAGAGTTTCTATTAACACAATTTTATACTTATTCGGTGGATCTCTAAAGGTGTAATGTTTATGGATGGTATACAAATTAATTTTTAATTGTAACAATATTGATTAAAAGTTGATTAAGAAATAGCTATTTTAGAATAAAAAGTGACTAGAATCTCAAATTATGTTAGTATAAAGTTTACAATGAAAAAATTGCAACAAAAAATCCGAATTTATTATTCAAATATGCCACTAAATTAATATGAAAGAAAGAGAAACATCAAAATTCGTTACCACCATATTGAAAAAATCTTATGGAAAGAAAGAACTATAAAAGCCCAATTACCAAATCATAAAACCTATCATCACACAAACTAAATAATAACATGAAATCCATTAATGCTACATGTCTATAACAAAAATTCAAATTAAATAGTAACTTTAAATGCATTAATGCTACATATCCAAATAAAAAATCGATTCCCATAAAAACAACATATTCCTTTAAAATTTATTTAGTAAAAGGTCAAGAAAGCCATTTATCTAACAGAAAAATTAATATCTACCAAAAAAATATATGATAAAGACTATGATGTAACGCCACCATCTATATCTCAACCTCCTATGTACAGTCAAGGATGTGAAATCAACAAATCAAAACTTTACTGACCTTCCTCACCAACTTTAGGACCCCCAAGAGTTAAACCACCCCTCCAAGTGCATAAGCCCTAAGTTAAATTTCTTTTTCAATGACATGGACTCCCAGCAACAAGCATCACACTACATAAATTCGATGTAGGCCTCTAGTTGCATGTATAAGCCTACAAGGTAGCAACTATAGTCCCATTATCCCAGTTTTATGCTTGTGACTACAAAATTTGAGCCACCTTTTTCAGGGCTAGAATCCAGACCTTTGCCCAAAACATGATAGAACTTTCAAAAATGATAAATGACACTAGGAAAAATCCTCTAACACGAAACATAGAAAAGGACTTGACTTAATCATGTCTAACCACACTTGTCATTCTATCAAACACATTAAGCATGAAATCTACAGGTCATGAATGCACATATGGATGTAGAGAACTGAAACTTATCTGAGAATCATCAAGAAGGTAAAATTCTCTCTGATAGTAGCTGCAATAACATCTATTAGGTCATGCATTCATTAACCATTAATTTACCAACCAAAACATGATAAGATACATAACTTGAATCTGTCATAAAACCATGCTTATAAACAACATATAACCATAATAATAAGAATGATAGAACAACCACTAAAGACACATCTTAACAAGTACAATTACTCATAAAAATCCAGAGGAACTTAGCTCTTATTAACATATGCAAAATCCAACCAATTTAGGGACTTCCATGTACCACCCAACCATAGATTGAGCTTAACCAAATCTTTATTTCAACCAATCGCCCTCATGTCATATTCCAAGCATGATTGTGGGATCTCATAAGATAAACCAATCTATAAAAACCCAAGAAAATCTAGAGGTTAAACCACCTCCACCCTCACCCTACTTTGATCTCACCTAAACCAATAATGATACCACAAAACCAAACCAAGCTTGGAAGCCTCATAATTCCTTAACCATCTCTTGAGGATTTTTTCTGTCTCCACCCACGTGTTTAGAGCTTCTCGAAGAAAACCATCTCCACCCTCAACCCTTGGTATTTTCCTCAGACAACCTCACCCAAATCCAAAAACTTCCGACGATCCAAAGCTCAACCAAGAATGAATCCCATCACATCATGGCTATACATGAATTGAAAGGCAAGGTTGAAACCACTATCACACCTAGAAAAACCCATGCCCATGACAACAAGAGAACCAAATACACACATGCATGTACCATGCATGCACAAACCATCTTGGAAATCACACATGCCACTTATTACTTATAAGAATTCTTGTTGAGCCTAACTGATCCGACTTTGCCTTGTGTGTCCTTACTTTCCTTGTCATTTATTTCTCCTTCCTTCATTTTTTTCTTACTTTCCTTTTCTTTCTTCCTCCTCTTGGTGCTCTTCTTCTCTCTGAAAACTAATTCTGGAACTAAGTAGACACAAAGTGTGCTGAAAAAATCCATGAATTGGTCCTCAAAATCCTTTTTATAATTGAGGCCTTTAATTTCTTCATTTTCCTCTATTTTCCTTCAATTTCTTCCTCACATGCACCCTATGACCTTTCACCTTCCTTTTCTCCTATTTTCCTTTATTTTCATAAATAAATTCTAATAATGCCTTTTTTACCTTTGCCAATTCCTTTGTCATTTCCTTTTCCAATTTCCTTAGCCATATTAAACCAAATGAACACCCACTAGGATGTTTTACCCAACATTCAACTCAGAATACATGTACCTTGACCTTGGTATTAATTTTCCTCTATTAACTTTATTTCATGACCTTTTAACCCGGGGACTATTAAAGACCCCTCACCCTTAGAGGAACATCGTCCTTGATTTTCAATGATATCTATAACCAGCAAAACTACTAAAAACCAAAACATACTACCTATGGATCTTTTTAACCTAGCTCGTTGCAGTATTTACAATGAACACTACTGAAAACATGGCAATCATACAATTTTCTTGAGCTTTATAACACAACTCATTATGATATTTACAATAAAAACCACATATACACATGCACAGTTTCTTCAACCAACAAATTAACATATTTTCATGGAGCTTTAGAAATCCATCTCAATACAATATTTGCAATAAAATGCACAGATATACACATACACATTTTCTCTAGCCAAAGAATAGAAGGATATGATGCCTGCATCAGCAAGAAGGGAATCTAGTGGCTCAAACCTACACCCTCAAAAGTAGTATTAGGATTCACCTCCTTCCTAGGAATTCCAGAATCCACTTCTAAAGTCAAACCTACATCCAATGTCCGATACCACAATCTGTGTGCTACTTGTTCCCTCAGTGAATAATTATCGGCTAATTGCTCCTCGACACACTCCCAATGTGTATTTGATTCCAACTGGCAATGCCAATGACCAACATAAATCCATCCCTAGTGCTATCACTTACTGTAAAGTTGTTATAATGGTTCCAAATGATGTCAAAATAATTCAAAAGAGTGGAGGAGCTTATAGTCATTTTCTAAGTAGGAGAAGGACTCAAAGCATACATTAGACCCTTTCCATTGGAAAGTGTTTGGAATAAGCTTTCCATCAATATGTGGAAGTCCAAAAATGGACTCTTCGATCAAAATATATGGTCTAATAAAGTTCAAGGATTGAAACCTTACTAAGGAATATTGGAGGTTCGAAATCAGAGGTTACATATCAGAGGTTTAGGCATATCAGCAATTGATGGATCAAAACATCAGGGATATCGACGATTACATATCAGCGATCACACATTGGAGCAATAGAATATCAGAGGTCATATGCATACCAGCACATCACACATTGACGAGCGTGATGTCAGGGATATTGACGACTAGATCAGGGCATTAAACATATCGACGGTCATAATGTCAGTTTTCTAATAAATTAGAGCTTGGAGGAGATCAACATATCACAATATCAGAACATCATAACTTTTGAAGGTGACAACCTTTTAAAATATATGATAAGGGTAAAGTATCGATAATATTAAAACCTCTAGGGGATTCCAATCAAAGTTAACAAAGGATTTCATTGCAAAACCAAAGGTGGAAGGGCCCTTTTATCTCTCCTCTAGTAGGACATGTGATAGCATATGATTGGTTCCAATAAGATACACATGGAAGCATATGATTGGCTCCGATAAATACAAGTGGAAACATAATATTTGTTCTAATAAATCTACAGTGGCATCTAACATCAGCATCACATGCTGGTATAGAAGGAAACGTGACAAGCAATTTTGGCATTTTGGGAAGGTTTAAGGGGGAAAATCTAGGTGACCCTTGTCCAACTCAGGAAGTTCCACGTGGAGTGAATATGTCATATCGAAGGTTGTCATATCATAGAATTAGAATGTCACAACTCCCATGTTAGATCCAAGATTGAAAATTGTTGATGAGAGGGGCTCGATATTGGGCTAGCACATGGTCTAGAAGAACTTAAAAGACTAAGGGTTTAAAGAATTTACAAAGGAAAAATGGCCCCCGGGTAGGAACAAAATGCCGTAGCACCTTAAGGCTAAGTCTCTAGTCACAACCCTCAGTCCCATGAAGGAAAATTGAAAGGGGCTAACCAAAAGGGACCAAGAACATCAGGACTTGTTGTTTTCATAACATCTTTAAGAATAAAAGTCTTGATGAGTAAAGTTCCAATAGTGTAATGAAGAGAAGTAAGAGATGGACGGGTTGGTAGCTGAAATATTAAACGAAGGCACAAAGGAGTTGGTAATTGAAAAGGGAAAATCCCATGGAAGAATCTGAAATAAGAAACCAAGGACAATTGTGGTAGAAAAAATGAATTTGATTGCTTCATGTGCACATCTTTAACGAGGTAAATGGACGTATGGGACTCAATAAGTAGTAATTCCTTAGCATGGAGCTCCACGCAATCAAGTAATGAAATATTGTTAGGTCAATATCTATTTCTACTATATGACAAGTAGCCACAATTGATCGCTCCTGGCTCTAGAGAGTGGGAATTCAAGTAGTTAAGGCAAAAGCGACAAGTGAACTAGCCAAGCAACAATAGAGGCACATCATGGCAAAGATGTGGTGTGATTGGAGGCCATCACAAGAATGCGGGGAGATATTTTCCTCAAACATCATTCAATTTTCTTTATCTCTTTCATTTTTTAATTTCTGTATTTAAAAAAAAGGAATCAAATCCTTTATAATGATTTGGGCAGCAGACCTCTGCAAACTGATACAACTAGTCGATCAGACAATTGGAACTGGGCTAAGATATTTTGGTAACTATTTTCCAAGCTCTCCCTCTCCTTATAAAAGAGGGAAGAAACACTTAACAAGGGTTCCAGAATTTTACACCCAAGAGGTCTGAATTTTATGGTTCCACTTTGGTTCAATTTGCTCATTCATGAGGTCCTTGGGCTGATACAATTGTTGAATGTAATGGACTGGTGATTTGTACTCCATCTTGAAGGTTAATGAAACTATTTTGTTGATTCCTATCAAATTAATGCGTAGTATGTTTCCCCTTTTTTTATCACTTCATGTATGTATTGCCTCCTCTGAAATAATGTAATGAAGTTGTTAGTATCACGCTCACTCATGGTTGTCTACTTGTTGCTAAGAAGTAACAATAAATATGTTAAATACATATTTACTTGTGTTATTTAGTAGTGTACAATACCTGCAATGTGCACGTATTTACTTAATGTTATTTGGGTACAAATGTATTCATAAGGCATAGAGTTTGAGACATTAATTCACGCTCCACTCTGTTTGGATTTTCATTTCCTCACTCTTCCGTATTTCTTCTAGATATTTTTTCTTGGGATTTTGTTTTTCATCCAGCCCTCTGCATCAATTTCCCTCCTTTCCTTCCTCTCATTCACCTATAATACAACAAAAATGTTAAGCTTCCTATTGTTATGTGTCAGCCACCAGAGCCAAGATATTTCTCTTTGATATTAGCATATTTACCCCCTAAGTATTTAGATCTATGTGTTTTCTTGAATTTACTTGGATGATGGGCTATTCAACCAATCCCATGAATTATTTCTTTTCCACTTACATGACATATGGTGTAGTAGAAAGCTCTTATAATATCTTCAAAAGAACTCCTCTTGGATGCCCTAGGAAGTGGTCTCCTATCAACCCAGAGGTTGTCTTTAAGAGACTTGTACATCTTCTAAATCAGTTGTGAGACAGGTGATAGAAACAAATACAACAAATAGCTTTCCCTTCTCTGTTACACAGTCCCTTGGGAAATCCGATCACCCCCTTCCATGCAACCACTCACCTTCCAAGTTCCTCAATATCCCCTATCCTATATGATCCATCCCTTTTCATATGACACCTCAGATCCACTCACTTTACCTTTCCTTATTACCTTCCTCATGAATGCGTTGCCACCGCCCAATTATCTCAATGGACCCAACCAATCCAACTGGTTATCATATTGTTACCTTCAACTTCCTTTTACTCATGCACCCATCTTCATCTATGTATTTCATTACTTTTTGGGTTTCATTCATCTCTCCTTGAGCTCCATTAACTTAATCTTTCCCAAACCAATTCCAAGGCCCTCAAAACATGAAAGGAAAGAACAAGAAACAAGCCAGAAGAAACCACGAAAAACCAATAGCGATACGATACCAAAAACAAAGTGATATGGCCATGCACTAGAGATAAACAAAACTAGAAATCAATCACAAGCAAATAACAAGCACCAAAAGCACACAATTTTCAAGAAACACCATGACTCAATGCCCATGGGTTCCTAATTCCTCCAACGGAAAGCTCAACCTGAATCTTCTTCAAGATTTCATGGAAATCTCTTTTTCCATGCAATTCCTTGCATCATACTATCATAAACACATAACTTTCAATGAGTAAATAAACATAACAGTATACCTATTACCTTACCTTGTTTTATCAAGCAATCTACCTTGAACACCTACACATATATCATCTCTCAAGTAACTCCAATTCCTTGATGAATCCATACACAACTGGAAACGAGTTGTTATATTTGTCAAGTACATGTTCATGAATATAACACATATCTACATAATGTCAGTTTAAATCAAGGTTAAGAAATTTTTTTGTGTTCATGCAAAGCACTCATTCATTTTTAATCATGGTTTCCAAGCATAGCCAAAGGAATTCTCACCCAATCCCTTTCCTTTACCTTTTTCCTTGCTACAATTGAGTCTTAATATGTCCCACCAAATCACCTAGATTTTAGTTATATAAAAAAATCAATTGCTACCTTGTCATGCTAAAACCAAGCATGTTTCCCTGCAATTTCTCACACAGGTCAGTCACATGTTCCAAATATTATGACATCATATCTATTAATCTAAAATCAACCTTTACCAAGACTAACAACCATGTCATAGTTTACAATCAACTAACATTCATTAATCATAATACTACAAGTAGCACCTCTCGGATGTAGGTGACAATTGAGGACAGTGAGGTGGCTGCCAACTGGGTTGGCGTGTGGCGAGATCACATGGCCTCCTACAAGGTGGCACAATGGTCCAAAAATGACATTAACCATCACCATAAATGCACCATAAGTGAGCGCTACCACCATTCTGATAACCGCCATCAACCTCAGATCAAAGCAAACATGAACTCTCGGGAAAATATCACCTCTACTCCTTCTTATCCACCCCTACAACCTCGGCACCTATAATGCTTCTCCCCTCATGTTGTGATGGCATCCAGCTCCCAGACAATCACTAGGAGATGCTACAATCTCCTTTACTATATTTATTTTGGCTCGGGCATCCACTTCTCCCACAACCTGGATTGTTAATTTATCATCCCTTCGGCCCTAGCTGCTCATCCCTCTACTGAATCTTCTCCTAGCTCCACTGTGATGCTTCATCCCATTGTGCCAAATTCTGGATGAAATTCGCATCCACCTACAGACAACATGGTGTGACACAGGATGCACAACTTTAGGGGTGGGAACTGAGGGAGCCTGAGTCGCCCCTAGCACTCTCCTGCTTCGGATATCACTTCCTCTATGGCTGAGCAAAACATAGGTCGTTACCCAAATAGGTGTACTAGAAGAGGTCGCTTCCACTCAGTGGCCTCTACCTCACCTCCCAGCAGCTTCCCCTCCACTTATGCCCCTTCTCCCCTAGGCACTCCACCCACTCCTCAACTACATTCCCAGAATGCCCAATTCAGCTTCCGCTCGACCCTAAACAAGCCACTCATCAAGACCACCATAACCATAAGCTTTCACGAGGAAGAGCAGAGCTTTGAGGCACAAGATACCGAGGCGATGGACGAATCATGGCAATTGAGGAGCAAGGAACAATGGGAGGTGGTTGAACTAGAGCAATTGGGATATTGGACATTGCTGGTGGTGGGTGCACCATAGTAGGGGGCAAGCACACCAAAGCCAAACTAGAACTGGCTCAGACGAGCATTCAGGGGGCAGAGGAGTGGAACCAGGAGCAGTATACCAAACGCGTAGGGAAGGAAGTGAACGAGGCTCTGCAAACTAACTGGGTAATGGACGAATATTATTGTTTTGTCGAGGAAGAACACCTAGAGTTGTAGGATGGTGACATGGAGACTTCGTCACTAGAAAGTGGTGACATGGATGAGTACAGATGCTTCATCGTGGAGGAGCACCCTCCATCACCACCACGTCCCTACCGGCCACCTCGATACCGTGTGTTAGCCTTTTGGTCTGCCACCTTATTGCCACTTGGCATGCCACGTGCTTGCCTCATAGATTGCCACTCAGCATGCCATGTGTCTCAGGTTCATTGGAACTCTATTTTTTATCTTTATGTTTTCAATGGGATTTTGGGGGAAAAACATAAAATTTTCAGCTCTTTAGTTGGGTTTTCTTTTTTTTGGTCTACTTAGATACAATGACACAAAACTGGATGCTTTGCTGGTTTCCCCTACGTGGGTAGCAAGCTAGTTTTCTGAACTTCTTTGGTTATGAAGTGGTTTCCCTTCTGGGGAGTTCAAATCTAGACTTTTGTTGGTTGATGCCTTTCCTCTGGCATGGTTAAGTAGAGGCTTCAACCTCAGTGTATGATATTTTTTTTTATTAATATAATTAGTATAACTAAGAAAAAAAATATTACAGCTAGCACCCACTTACACTTAAGTGCACATTAGTTGTCTCGACACATAATGTGTTAGTACAACCATCTTAAAATAAGATCATTTCTTCATGTAATCCTATAGAAAAATCCTCATATCATGCAATTAATCAAACATTTATACCACCTATAAATGTACCATGTTAGATAAACCAAATAGATGACATAATAAAAATCATACCTCAATGTATCTCAGGGAAGGATTTCACATCTCCACAAGTCAGTCCAGATTAATACGACACAATATCACAAAAATATCGACTCATACCTGAATATCGTAATCATAACCATCTGCACATGCCAAATCAGACAAGAACAATACATATAACATCATGACCTTAAACGCAATAACCCTAATCATAATTCTTATGACCGCAATGCATATAAAAACAGGTTACTACCATTCATGATTATTCGACACATGTACATATCATCACATTGCTCAACTAGCATCTATCATGCACGTAACCACAAAAACAATCGCTTTGATTGTTTGGATCTCTTGCTCTATCTCAGAAAAAAATCAGCTTCATAACATATCAACAACATCAGGATGACACAACTGCATAATGACCACCAGAATGCATGTATGACCTACTATGCATGTGGAACCATAACCATGAAAATACATGCCTAACAACATGCATCCATTCCATCTAGTCCAAGTGTTTGAACCATGCTCTGATACCACCTTATGGTATCATATATTAGGATAAGAGAGCGGAATCTACTCTAATACTACTCTATAATGCCACCTCCCATATCTACCCACTTTCACTAGCCTATTGGGATAAACATGAGAAAAGGGCTACTATGACATGAATCAACCTCCTAATTATAGTTAAGGAAGTGGAATCGACAAACCAAAACTTTACTAACCTTCCTTAGGGGCTATAGGACCTCCAAGAGCTAAACCACCTCTCTAGGTGCCCAAACCCTAAGTTAACTTTTGTTTTCAGTGATATGGACTCCCAGCCGTAGGCATAACACTAGCTAAATTTGACTTTAGGCCTCTAGTGACATCCATAAGCCTGTAAGGTAGTGACTACAGTCCCATTTTCTGAGTTCTATGCCTACAACCATGGAATATGAGCCACCTTTTTAGGGATAGAATCCAGACCCCTAGCCATAACTTGATAGAACTTTAAAAAATGATAAATGAAATCAGGAAAAATCCTCTAACACAAAACTTAGACAAGGACTTGACCTAACCAGGTCTAACCATGACAGTCATTTTGTCAAACATATAGTGAGCATGAAATCTATAGGTCATGAATTCACATCTGAATATAGATATTTAAAACTTATATGAGAGTCATCAATAAGATCTAATGCCCTCTCACAATATTTGCAATAACATATATTATTTCATGCATTCATTAACCATTTATTTACCAACCAAAATGTGATAAGGTCCACAACTTGAATATGTCATAAGACCATGCTCAAAACTAATATATAACCAAAATAATAGTAATGATAGGACAACCATTAAATCCACATCTTAACAAGTACAATTACTCATAAAATACAATAGGAACTTAGCTCTTACTAACATATGCAAAATCCAACCAAGTGAGGGACTTCCCCATACCACCTGAATATAGCTTGGGCTAAACCAAATCTCTCTTCTAGTAAAACACACATGTGCCATATTCTAAGCATGAATGTGGGATCTCATGGGATGAACTAATCCATAAACAACCAAGGGAATCCACAGGTTAAACCACCTCCACCCTCACCCTACCGTTATCTCACCTATGCTTGTCTGGAGATCACAAAATCAAACTAGGCATGGATGCCTCATAATTCCTTCACCATCCCTTGAGAAACTTTCCTATCTCCACCCACCTATTAAGGGCTTCTTGGAGAAAACTGTCTCCACCCCCAACATGGGATTTTCCTGACACCACCTCTCCCAGATCCAAAACCTTCTAGAAATCCAAGGCTCAACCAAGAATGAATCCCATCACACCATGGCTATATAGAAATGGAAAGGCAAGGCTACAACCACTGTCACACTTGGAAAAAAACCATTCCCATGACAACAAGAGAACCAAATACACACATGCATGTACCATGCATGCACAAACAAACTAGGAAATTACACATGTAACCTGTTACTTGCAAGGATTCCTATTGAAGTTGCGTGATCCAACTTTTCCTTACTAGTTCTTTCTTTCCTTGTCCTTTATTTTTCCTTCATTTACTTATTCTTGATTTTATTTGCTTTCTTGCTTGCTTCCTCCTCATGATGCTCTTCTCCTATCTGAAAACCAATTCCAAAACTAAACTGACAATAGGTGTGCTATCAAAATCCATGAAATGATCTTCATATGACTTTTTATCATTGAGGCCTTGTTGACAGTGCTAGACCCGCCAACATGTCAAGGGATCTCCTTGATAATAAGTCCCATCTAGACCTCAAAGAATTTGGAGTAGGAGTCCTAGTAGTGGGTAGTAAAGTAGTGCCTTAACCACAATAGCATGTAGAGGTAAATATGATAACTTTGTCAGAAGTAAGTGTGTGACCTTGTAGTGAGTGAAGTGAGATGCATGAGGGTTCTAGTGCATAGAGGGGAGAAGGAAGTGTTTCCCTTAGAAGGTCATAATGGTACATAGCTTGAAAGGAGAACACAATCAGAATGACGTCATAGATGGAAGCATAATAGTCCACAATCCAAAGTGAGGAGTTAATACAACAACACATATTCAACAAGATTCATACAATTTCATACAAAATATTTCATACAAAAATGTGTAAGTTAAATAACATACATTGCTAAAGTAACCAGAATAGTCAAATTACAATAAAAACATATGCATCAAAACATGTTGGCTCAATTATATTATTAAGTGAAATTTCCATCCATACAAACATAATTGGTAGCTACTAGCCCCAATAGTGGAACATTATAGTCAACACCGCCTACTCCGCCAAAGAGATGTACTTGTTCTACGTTGTGGAGAAGTGAAGGCTTGTCACAATACTCTCTAATCCTTCTCTAAGAGATGTCTAGCCAAAATCTTGGCTCCCAAAAAGAATATACTATGAGTTATGAGGTTCTATATATAACAAAGGGTGGGGCATCCCTTGACATTCCCCTTTGAATCTTTGACTACCCTCATGACTCTTCAACTCCTTTGCAAATAACTCTTGACATTACATAGTGACTACTCACATTCCATTAATGACCCTTGGAATTTCACTTAAAATATATTTACAAATAATAATGCAATTTCCACATATACCCATGTAGGACAAAATAGACTTAAGGCAACCTAACAAGACAAACACCATCACTCATAAGCTTAGGGGAACACAAACTAAGCAACATCCTCTTGATGGTCTTCATTGACGAACTGATACCAAGCTTAGTACTACAGTATTGTGTCCCAAGACTGTTTGGTGATGTCTTTCTGGAAAAAAATTCTTGCCTCCATGGCTTCTAGGTATATGGTTTTGGAACCTCTATCCAACTCATAGTGGAGCATGCACAACATTTCCCTAAATGTTACTGGCCTACTGATGTACTTATGCATGTTTTCTGCACTCAAATACAAGTCATCGCTAGTGGGCTCTCACATCAAGCATTCCATGTAGCTATCGACCTCCAACTGGAATTGGTTCTTCTTCATGGCTTGAGTAAGGGATCTGATTGAAGGGATCTTGTGTGTCCTCACTATGACATCTATACTCTTGAACAACAATGCATAGGAAGCCTTGTTACTGGTGATGAGTGGAGGGAGCTTCTCATAGTTCCCCATCAACATCTGAATCCTTGCTTTTTCAAGCTATGCCTGCAGCTTCATTATCTTATGCAAGTAAAGCAGGCTCCCTTGTACCTCATTGTCCATTCCTGTACATACATAATAGTAGCATGTATGTCTTTAAGATTTTGGACCATCTTCATGCACACCTACTGAAAACCACATAGATGGACAACCGCCTTTTGCACAGTGACAAATCTGTCATACAGTTTCTGCATGGTGGTCTCAAGAGTCAATACTTCGACAAGTGTCGCTTTTCTTATTTATGCCATAATAGATCTTGCAGATTGTTCTGTCCTCTACCTAGCCTCATGCAAGTGCTTTTCCATCCGATCATTCTCCACTAGTAAGAACTTGACAGTTGAACTCATGGCCTCTCCATATGTTGGGCCTCCATTTTGTCTTATTTTTACTTGAAATCTATCATGATGTTGTTTGGATAAATGATTATTTTGGAGAATATTTGTTACTTCCCTTGTTTTATCAGGATTAAAACATTATTAATAAAGGTTTTTCTGCTGCGTGTTTAAAATTGATTTGATTGTGCTTTTATATAGGCTATGGACTTGCGTTTACCTGCTTGCACCATGCAAGGGATTACTGTGCCATTTTATGGTTGCCTGCACTCTGAAGGATTCATGGACTACGCTCATGTTCCTGCACTAGAGTCAAGGAGTGCATAGAATACGCAAATATGGATGATATTACTTGGCTGAAAGTTTGAATCACAGGGAAGCAATAATGTGTTGAAGAATTAAAAGCCTTTCCAGTGGTCAGACTATTTAATTTATTTTATTCAGTATCATCGGTGAAATCAAAATGAGATATAAGTATAGTTCATTGCATACACTTCCATCCATTTATGACTATGATATGAACATTGGAAATTACTGCTATCCTAGCACAACAATCAAAATCACCACCTTTTGTGGCAATAGTTGGTGCAATAAGTGATATGCCAAGGCATTTGTGCAAGAGCATGCATTGTTCCTCAGAGGATTCAAATATGAGGGATGATATAAACAAATAGAACAAGTCCTTTCAGGCTGAAATTGAAGAATGCTTGGTAAAATTGACAAAATGGATTGGTGATGCTAGTTCAATTCTGGACATGATGGTTGTCACATTAGAGAGTATTTCTACTACCACTATTGTAGCTATAACAACAATTGTGACAGTGTATCTCATAGCACATATTATATCATCCATACCAAATCGTTCATATCCTAATAAGGCTTTTCCAGACGCTTTGTTTCATCAGCTATTGCAAGTTATGGTGCATCCATATCTTGAAATAAAGGTTAGAGCACATCAGACTTTTACAGTAGTCCTTGTGGCATTGTCTATGACTACTCCACTAGGGTACCATTCAATAGATTCACCAAGAGAACATGGCCTGAATAAGGGAAAGATATGAAAGATATTTAGAAGACACAGAAGGTCGAGTTTACAAAGTGAGAAGAAGTTACGCCAAGAAGAGACATTGATGTGAAGCATTGTACAATTTGTTACGACCTAAATCTACCTCAAGCTGAGAAAGGCAGAATCTAGGGTAACATCAAACCACGGTTAACCTGGTAGCTAGCCCTACCAGGTCGGGAGAGGGCCCTCTCCTTATCAATCTCAGTAAAATATGATCAATGAGGCTTGAGATGACTAATGTAAGGACTGAATTTAGGCTAGGTATGTTTTCAGAAGAGTTTGATTGCATTTGATGATGTTTTGCTTACTCAAATACGAATGGTAGATTTGGGTCTGGGGAATGGGCTCAGTTTTGCAGAGATCTCTATGGGGAAAGGTAGGAAAATGATTTGGTACTTCAAATTGAGTGAGATGGAGAGATTTTAAATTGGTGAGGAGTTGAAGAGGGCATGAAAGTCTCAAGGATCCTCTTCAAACAGCTGAAAACATGAATAACTAAACAAAACACTAGGTAGAGCACCGCAAATCAAAGAATTCTACCTTTATCCTTGCTTGATTTAGTTAAGCTCAACAGAGAGAGATAATGGCATACATAAAACGCATGTAAACTTGCAATTACAGAAGGAAACGCAATACTAAATCAAGTTGCCACAAGAATCCCATAAAGTGCTACAAACCCTAGTCTATTCCTTTGCCAAATTGCTGAAATTAGCGTACAATAAAGCTCCAAGCTTTCCCAAAAGTCCAATATTTGCCAATGATTGAAAAAATACTAGATATAGGCAACAAACAACTCTTCCTAGCCTATAGGGGTCGAGTTCATAAGTTTAGGCGTTGTTTCAACCAGATCTAAACTGGGAACTAAAAAGTTGCAGTGGAACTACTTGCCTCTAAAAACTAGGAAATTGATTCATTCAGTTGAAAACTACCTTTTCCATGGATGAATCTACCTCTATGAGTGAAAATTTAACATATTTACATCAAAATCCATCAATTCCCATCAAATTACATCATGAGTTTGACTACTAGAAAGAGAAAAGTCAAACTGAGAAGAAACTAGGTGAAGAAAAAAAGAGTCTTTTTGGCCAAAATGACAAAATTTCATCCTGTGTGCCGTGCTCCTGTCCCTGTGCGCCATGCTACTTTGGAGCTGATTTTGGAGGCCTTCCCATGCACCGAATTTGCTCCAAGTGCGCTTGTTCAAAAGGTCTACTATCGAGAACAAGTGGAATTTCTGAATTTGGTCTCCATTTGCCTCTCCAAAAATGAATTCTCCCAACACTGCTTTCTGTGTGGCCAAAAAGGAGTAAAAAGGTCATTTATAAGGTGTTTTTGACCATTTTGGAAGCTCAAAACTTGTCAAAATTTCTTGGCCATGTGACGGCATTCATATCTTTCCATGAGGAATCCAAAAATGCTGAGTTTTTCTCAAAAGGAGGTCTCTAGCAAAAGCACGTGCCAGGTGGCACAGCGCACCAAATGGAAAAACCTGTTTTTTAGGCCAAATTTTCAAAATTTGCAAAACGTTTCCCAAATTTCTTGAAATTCGGATTGAGTTTCCATCATCAAGTGTTGTGTTGGGCTAAGGAAGCCTTAGCCAAGATCTGAAGTCTATCTTGATCTTTTCTCTTCCTTGATGCTTTCTTCAACTTGGCCTTCAAAATCATGATTCTTGCTTTGCACACCTTGTTTTTCGCCATGTAGTGGTAGGCCATGTGCCTCAACATATTTTTCTCCCTGTTGGCCTTCTCTAGCATCTTTTTCAAGTGCATATTTTCCCTCTCAAGCTAAGATTCATGATCAACATCAATTTCTTGCTCAAGTGGTGTCGACTTGATTTTCCTCCTCTTGGCAGCTTGCCGGTTTTCTCGTATGTTTTGTAGCTCCATGATTCTTTGTTGATCCTCTAGCTATTTGTTTCTTTACTCTAGATAATTGATTATCCATTTGGCTCTTTCCAGGTTGAGAGACAAATCATGAATGTCAGCTTGTTGTTCCTGAATGATCTCCTTGAGCTTTGAGCTTTGGGAGCCCAAATCGGTGTCATCATCCTGAATAAGAATGAAATCTATCTATTGTCCTCTTGAAGGCCCCTCATCATGTAATGGCTGCTTACCCTTGTCCTATACCTGCTTTTTTGTTGAAGGAAATAAGACCCCTTCCACCCCAGGTGGAGATAGTACGCATTTTGCTGCTGCAAACAATCTCCTTATGCCCTTTTGGTATGTATCAAACACTGGCACACTGGTGGTCTATGTCTCATGCACCTCCTGCTGATGTGAAGGCTCTCCTACCTCATGAAAAAATGATCGGGGTACTTGAGGACTTGTAAATACCTCATGTGCAATGAAATCCTCCCATGAGATATTTAGTAAACCAAGCTGATGCAAGACCACAATTTTGATTAGTGCAAAGTGATAAATGCTATTATACTGCTGACAAAGAGGCTTCCTTTGAACGGAGGTGGTCATCTTCTCAATATTCCAACAAATAAAATAGGGGAGATTCATCATTCTCACCCTAGTGAAGTGCATCAACAATCTGATGTGGTAAGCATACAGGGGAGCAAATCTGCCCTCATGGCTGAAATATTTAATTATGAGTTTCATTAGGGGTGCATATGTGTCCTAAGGCACCTGAAAGGGAAAACTCTACCAATCTACCTCTGAAAACTAGCCTTGATGTAAGGCTCATAATGATCATTGTCAATAAACTGCCCCTTATTCCATTGCTCAGCTACATTTGAAATACTGGTCGCTTCAGCAATAGTCTCATGTGTCAAGGTGAATGTCACACCTACCAAAGTGACTTGGCCATTATGAAGATGGAGAAAAAATAGCCTAGCCAACTCATTGTGGTATTTAACTCTTGCCACCATCTCACAAAATTGAAAACAAGATTGATGTTGGAAGCATGTGATAGCAAGAGGATAGGCCAAAAACTCGGCAATTGAAGTAGGCTCCTTCCAATTATTTTTTCCTCTCTTATGAGGCCTCCATGATGCATGCATTTCTCTAGAAGAATCACTAATTGTTTCCTCATTTCTGTCATAGGAAGAATCTGACTCCATGTTTTCCAATGTTTTAGTTTTCTAAGATGAGTATGAAGAGATTTTATGGTGTCAATAGGTTTTTGCTGCCAAAGATATGAATGTATAAGGGACTGTGGGGGAAATGTGTAGGGACTATGTATAAGAGGTTGAGAATGTTGTTGATGGGTTTTTTGGCAATAGAAGGGTTTCAGGGATGATTTTTAGGGGTTTGGGAATATTTGAATAGGGTTTCAGATAGTGGGATTTAGGGTTAGTAATTTAGGGATATGGGGAATATGGAATGGGAAATATGAATGAAAAGGGAGAGAGGAAATGAAGTGAGGGAGTGAGGGAGTGAAAATGAGAGGAGTAAGTTTAGCAGCAAAAACTACAATTTGTAACCCTATGCAATGGTTTTTCATCAAACGGCAAGGAGCTAGGGTTTTAGTATTTCCGTATTAAATCACCAAGAATACTAAGACAAACTCATTCATTGATCATGAGGGAGCATCAACTTACTTGGACAATGGAGAATTTAGCAATTTTGAGAGTTTGGAGGAAGTTGTGAACATTTTCGGGCCTTGTAGACCTATGCGCTGCACCACCTCACAAGTGCACCATGCTTGCTCTATGCACCGTGCCCCTTGTAAAATTACACTGTGAACTATTGCTTGGTGCGCCGCGCTGGCTCTGTGCACTGTGCCCCAACCGAGGTGCGTCGTGCCTGTGATTTTCCTCTATTTGGTCAAAAATTGCTCTCTTGGCTTTTGAAACACAAATACACTTGCTCTCCTTCACTTTTGGCATGCAAATGAACCTCTTTGATATGAATATACTTTATATAGCAATGGCTTTAATTTTTGACTTATGAAAACCCACTTTGATAATGTTTGATTTTCACTTTCTTTAAAAAAACTCTGTTTTTGGGCAGTTTGCTTTACTTTTTGCCTTTGATGGACTGAATACTTTGGCATTTTGTTTTTTTTTGTAGGAACTAGAGTAGTAGAGGCTTGGCAAAGTGACTAGGGCTGCTTCTAACATTATTACATATAGAGAAAATGAAATTACATGAAATTTAGTACATGAAACATAAAAAAATCTATTTTTCCTCAAAATAGGGTTTTGAGGAAAACATCAATCACTAACCATGTGATTATGGAAATATTTTGTTGCTGATACTTTATTTGACCTCCTAATGCGCCTGCTGACCATTATTGGTCGTTGACAAGACCTTATTGATGAAATGCTAGACCTAATGAGACCTAAAAACCTAAAAATGAGTTTTGTAGATTTAAAGACAAAAAATTACAGCGGATGATTTAGATGAATGAAAATGGTCCAGCAGGTAAAGAACATGAGGGAAAATGTATAATATACCCCTACCATCAGATGATCCATGATCCTAATGGAATGCAGCCGATCGGATGAGACACCTAACATGCAATGCAACAAGAGAATTTGATCACTGATGGAGGGAGGAAGATACTGACACTAACATAATTCATCCAATTCCTAGCCAAACCCATAGCTTGAAGCTTCTTGGAGTATGTTCTATAACTGATGGAAATTTCTCCAGTCACATTCTCAAGAATACAGAAATGGTTCCCTTAGGCTTAGTGGACATCAAATGCCACTATTTCTTTCCTCATTGTGGGATCATGCATCTACTGAGAACACACCAACAAATTTTGAGGCAATTGGCAACACTTACAACCTTGATTTACTGTTCTCTCATGTCAAGAGTTCAAGTCACGATACACTAATTTGAAGTTTCCACCTTGCATTGACACTGAGGAGCATTTCCCTTGATCAATATTATTATTTATGACCATGTCACCACAGGAAATAAGTTCTAAACAAGATTAAACTAGTTTTGGGAGGTTTTGACCAAGATAAATATGAATCTCTTTGCATCCTATTGACTACTGCTGAGTGGAGGAAATTGATTAGTCAATCACACTTTCCAACAATCTCACCTTTCTAGGAAAAGAGGAACAATTCACCTATTTTGACATTTAGTTGCAAAAGTAATTTTATACCTGGAAAATTGTTAAGATCGATGATGTGTCATCCTATATTTTATTAGCTGATTTAAAAACCCAAATTGTAATTTGATGCCTACATTTAAGCTTAGAAATTGTCTGGAGCAGGGGGATTAGTTAGTCAATTAATCTCCTGATAGAATAAGCACACATAGGCATAGAAGGAACACATAGAAGCGAGAAGAAGTTGGTCCCAATGTAGCATCATGCATATTATAGCTTATGGATTGCTTCTCCTGCTTGCTAGTGTTAAGTGTTTGTGTGCATAATGTAAAGATTGTTTTCCAGAATTAATTGAAGAAATTTTCACTAATGCTCTATCTATCTATTTTTTTCATCTAATTATTTTAATTCCTATGTGAACCATGTCACAAATAGAGGGTGTGAGTTGGATAGGTTGGCCGCCAGACTAGCTCGACACGTCTCAACATCTCTTCACTTAAACAACATTTAAACTATTATTTACTGTGTGAAGTTTAATTAATTATTGACAGTCTCTTTCCTTCTTCAAATTGGTGCTATTTGATTTGCTGTAGTGTTTTCCTTTCAACCGCAAAATTAATTTGATTTCCTGCATTAAGAATTGTGCTTGTACTCAAAATATTTCTTCATATCGAATGAGGTGAAAGATTCATATTAGTTCAATTTCTTTCATAAGTTTATTTACACAGTAAATTTACTTGTTATGTTGCCAATGATTTCAGGTTAATTTTACATAGAGGTAGATGCAATAGAATTAGTGCAGCGAAAATGGTCTTGAATTTCTCTTGAATTTATTCCATAATTTACAATCTTTTTGATATGGTGTCAGCATTGCTTGGTTTCGAGTTCTGATTTCCCCTCTTTTTGCTTGTACTTATAATTTCCTTTTGCATTGTTAAATAGTACAAGATTTCCATTTATTTCCTGCATGATTGTAATTTTTTTGGATTGGTGTTTCTCGAATTCTCTTTTAGTGCAGTATTTCATTTATTGTTGAGATTATGCAGAAGATAGACAAGAATTTCTTTTGCATGTTGTCAAGGGTTCTTTCTGCCATTTCCAGTGTTGCGTCTCAAAGTTCACGAACTATCTAGATTGGCAAATTAAATGTTGGTACATTTATAAGCCCTATATTGCACCCAAAATTTTGGTGCCATTGCCAGCGAGGCACTTGGGGATTCAGCTTGGTGACCTGTTTCATTTGTTTTTTTTCCTTCACCTAGTTTCTCTTACAATTTTATGTTCTTTGAATTTATTTATTTTTTGCGTTGTGGCTTTAAGGTTTCTCATTTTCTCTAATGTCTTAAGAACTTCCCACCCCACATATATATGTATACACTCTTCACGTGCTAACGAATGTACCATTTGGCTTGTTAAAAACATGAAAATGATATTTTTAGGAATCATCTAATGAGGAGTTTTTATGCTACTACAAAGACATACAATTCATCCATTAAAGAATTAACAAGTGAAATTTTTAATATTTTGATTGAACATAAGAATGATATTATGAAATCTTTGATTTCAAAATTGGATGATTTGCAGGAAGAGAATAAGAATGATGAAAAACCACTGGTTATCTTTTGCGCCAAATGTAGAAATAAACACTTCCTTGGAAAGTGACCACTTAATAGCCTAAAAGTTTACAAATTTTTTGAAGAGAACCATTCAACAGAACATTTCCAATCACTACCAAGATTACTAAAAACACTTCAGAAATCAAGTAAGGAATCAAATCGACTACCAGGTATAACGCAAAACCCATCGCCATTTGATACTTGGAATAATGCTTATTTCTTGAGCAGGTTCCTCAACATGTTTATAATCCTGCAATTTCATGGAAAACTTTTAATCCTCCTCCAATTTAATATCCTAGTTCATAGCCATAGTGGCCCTATCCTTGGCCCTCGTCCTTGAGCTAGATACATCCATGGCCTCAAGAATGGTTTGGATCCTTCTCTCCAAGGCAATATCCCATGCAAATTCAATCATATGAGCTCCAACAACAACCACAATTTATTTCTAATGCACCATCAAGTCATCCTCCTCCATGTTCCCAGCTGCATGTGAAACCTTTTCCTAACCTTAACCCATATCCTACCCCAAACCCTAATCCATACCCTTACCCTAGTCCTAATACAAACCCTAGTCCATATTCTCATCCACACCCTAACCCTAGTCCATACCCTCATCCATATCCTAACTCTAGTCCAAATCCTAGCCCATACCCTAATCCATACCCTAGATCTAACCCTAATCCATACCCTAAAACTAATCATAGTCTTAATCCAAAACCTAGATCTAATGTTATTTCAAAGCCTAACCCCAATCCAAATCCAAATAATAGTCCAATCCTTAACCAAAATCCTAGCCCAAACCATCTTCCAAACCCTAATTTAAACCATCAGGTTGCCCAACAGTTTGAAACACCTATCCTTCCTGCTATTGAACAAGATGTCACATCTCTCATGTTGGGAAAGGGAATGAATTTGGAAACTACCCCATTACCACAAAACATTTACCCAAGGAAGATATGATTCAAAGACCACCAAAGGAGTAATATTTCATTGGAACTTGTTCACAAAGTTTTGTTGAAGCTCAAAACCCTAGAATCTCTCTGAACCATTCTTGTCAATTTGAAAATAAAATATTTGATCCTAAACTTGAGGGATTAATCTGTTTCCTTTCACCAGATTCTTTGGGCCTCTAGGAGAGTGACTATCAAACTGTGGAAGACTTTCATCAATTGGAGAATCATAAATATGTGGATTCCTTAAATCCTAGTTTTGAGGAGTCATCAACCCACCTTATTTACTCATCATTCAAAAACTCTTGGTGCCACGTCAATTTAAGCAATTGGTTTCTCATGCTTTGGTATGTCTTGAAGTCTATTCTTTAAAACTAAGTGTGGGTATAATCAACATTTTGTTACGCACATGGCTTCATTGGAAGTACATCTACACTTAAAGGTGATATTTCCTTCTTTAAAAATAGGGTAGGATAATATGAGAGTAATGAATAAATATGTATAACAAAACTCTTGAACTTGTGATTCCATAAGAGCACAACTTTTGAAATTTCTATTATTATGCACTCTCATGGTAAGAACTGTTAGAACAAGTTCACACTTAATGCCCCATATTTTATAAAGTGATTTTGATTATTGATCAATATGTCAGTGAAGGGTATTATTACAAGTTACATGTAATAATTTTTCCTATTCTAACAAAGTATCATTCAAAAAATATTTTCAAGTCCCTCTTCAAAGGAACCAATGAAAAAACCTCCTATGATATACCACACCTACAAAAATCTAATAAGATTTCAAAAAGAACCCTGACATGATCAACTAAAGGAATCTTTTTGGTCATTATCCGGGATGCTTTTTAAATAAGTTCTTAGGGTAGCATGACCAACCAGTAAAGAATAGTAATTAAAAACTTTTCATGCCATCCTCCACCCTTAAGGAGTATATTCTCTTCCCCACCTATTGAGTAACTTATCTAAGGTTAATTATAATCATAGTTTTGCTCTACAAACATAAAAAATTAATTCAGGGATAGGAGGTATCATTGTGAGCCGACCTACTACATTCATGGGTCCTAAGGAGAATTATGTTACCATTGTTGGTCACCAAGCTGGGGTAATGGCTTTCAGTTGAAAAGCTAGAAGACAAGAGGTCTCATCACAAGATGGATTGTTCATTCTTGTTATTTCTCATGAATGAGATTATCGTTAGCTAGTTACCAAGCCAGGAAAACAAACTTCAATTAATTTCTAAAAAGAGGAAAATTAAATGTTCTTAAATGACTCTAAATATATATCTAATAGGTGGGAAAAAAGCATTTCATGAGGTTAAAAGGTATCCCTATCAAGGCTATAGAAGCCTCCTGGTAGCAGGCTATGCCTGTGATATTAAAGTTAATTTTACACTATGATTTACTTGGTTGTTTTTCCCTTACCTGAACTCATTATCAATCTCTTTGAGGATGGATTTAAAATCCTTATCATGTTATGACTTGGAGTTCTATCTTTCTGGAATGATTTTTATAGACATGGAACCCTTAGCGTAGGTAATTCACTATGCCTAGGCAACAGGAGCTTCAAATATACATGGATAATGGTAAAATGGTCATTGTCGGAAGGTATTACTATGCCTAATTTTAACACCATGGATTTTAAATCATGTCACTCATATTTACAATGAGGATATTAAATTGAAACTTTTGATTTGAGATGTCCTCGAGGTATTCTTTTTGGAAATTTTAAAAGATGGCTATTTTTATTCAAGTAATAACACCATCCTTGCAATTTAGTTTTTTCATGGCAACTTTTGTTTTAGATTTTCTTGAAATCGGTCTAAGAAAATAAAGAGTTCAACAGACACTTTGTTTTAAAAAAAATCTTATTTAGCACCGGAAGTGTGATCACATAGAATTGCAAGAACATCAATATGAATGCCTATAACTATTTTAATTTTGTTTTTTTGCAAGGGAGTGACAATACCATAGCTCCTTGCATGAGGACATGCAAGATGGTCAGCATGGGGGGGTGTGGAGCCTCCATTTTGTCTTATTATTACTCAAAATCTCCAATGTTATTGTTTGGCTAAATTATTATTTTAAAGAATATTCATTACCTCCCTTTTTTTATAAGGATTAAAACATTATTAATAAAGGTTTGTATGTTGCAGGTTTAAAATTGATTTGATCATCCTTTTATACAGAATATGGACCTGCATCTACTTTCCTATACCATGCAATAGATTCCTGCACCTTTTATAGCTTCCTACATTCTAAAGGATTCATGGACTATGCTCATGTCCCTACACTGGAGTCAAGCAGTGCGCAGAATACTCAAATATGGATGACATTACCTAGCTGACAATTTGAATCATAGGGAAGCAATAACATGTTGAAGAATTAAAAGCCTTTCAAATGGTTAAATATTCAATTTAGTTTATTCAAAATCATCAGTGAAATCACAATGAGATATAAGTATGGTTCATTGCATACACCTCCATCCATTTATGACTATGACATGAGCATTGGAAATTACTGCTATCTTGGCACAACAATCAAAATCACTACCTTCTGTGGCAATAGTTGGTGTAATAAGTGATATGCCAATGAATTTGCACAAGAACATGCATTTTTCTTTGGAGGCTTCAAATCTGGGTCATGATATAAACAACTGTAACAAGTCTTTTCAGGATGAAATTGAAGAATTCTTGGTGCAATTGGAAAAACGGGTTGGTGATACTAGTCCAATTCTGGACATGATGGCTGTCATGTTAGAGAATCTTTATACTACCACTATTGTAGCTAGAACAACAATTGCGGCAATGTATGTCATAGCACATATTATATCATCCATACCAAATCATTCATATCCTAATAAGGCTTTTCTATAGCCTTTGGTTCATCAGCTATTGCAAGCTATGGTGCATCCAGATCTTGAAACAAGGGTTAGAGCACATTGGACTTTTACAATAGTCCTTGTGGCATCATTTATGACTACTCGACCAGGGTCCCATTGAACAGAGTCACCAAGAGAACATGGCCTAAACAAGGGAAAGATATGAAAGATATTCAAATGACATAGAAGGTCGAGATTACAGACTGAGAAGAAGTTGCACTGATAAGAGACATTGTTGTAAAGAATTGTACAGTTCATCCAATTCGTACCCAAACCCATAGCTCGAAGCTTCCTGGAGTATGCTCTACAACTGATGGAAAATTTTCTAGTGAAAATCTCAACAATACATAAATGGATTCCCTTAGGCTTAGTGGACATCAAATGGCACTGTAGCTTTCCTCACTGTGGGCTCAGGCATCTCCTGAGAACACACCAAAAAATTTTGAGGCAATTGGAAACACTTACAACCTTGCTTTACAATTCTCTTATGTCAAGAGTTTAAGTTACAGTACACTAATTCAAAGTTTCCAGCTTGCATTGATATTGACAAGCATTTCCCTTGATCAAGATTATTATTTACGACCATGTCACTGCAGGAAATCATTTCTAAACAAGGTTGAACTAGTTTTGGGAGGTTTTGACCAAGATAAATATGAATCTATTTGTATCCTGTTGACTACTACTGAATGGAGGAAATTGATTAGTCAAATCGCACTTTCCAGCAGTCTCACCATTCTAGGAAAAGAGGAACAATTCACCTATTTCGACATTTAGTTACAAAACTAATTTTATTCCTTGAAAATTGTTAAGATCAATGAGCTTCCCTCCCATATTTTAATTGGTTGATTTAAAAGCCCAAATTTTAATTCAATGCCTATATATAAGCTTAGAAACTGCTTGGAGCAAGGGGATTAGTTAGTCAATTAAGCCTTTGATAGCATAAGCATGCACAGGCATAGAAGGATCACATAGAAGAGAGGAGAATCTAGTCCCAATGTAGCATCATGCATATTATAGCTTATGGATTGCTTCTCCTACTTGTTGGAGTTAAGTGTTTTCTACATAATGTAAAGATCATTTTCAAGAATTAATTAAAGCAATTTTTAGCCATGCTTTGTCTATCTATTTGTTGCATCTAATGATTTTAATTCTTGTGTGAACCAGGTTACAAATAGAGGGTGTGAGCTGGATGGGTTGGCCACCAGACCAACTCGACACTGCTCTGCATCTCTTAAATTAAACATCATTTAAATTATTATTTAAGTGTGAAGTGTATTTAATTATCTACAATCTCTTTCGTTCTTCAAATTGGTGTTATTTGATTTGCTGCAATGTTTTCCTTTCAACTACAAAATTAGTTTGATTTGTTGCATTAAGAATTGTTCTTTCACTCAGAATATTTCTTCCTATAAAATGAAGCAAGAGATTCATATTAAATAAATTTATTTCATAAGTTTATTTACACAGTAAATTTAGTTGTTATGTTGTTGATGCTTTCAGGTTAATTTTACATAGAGGTAGATGGAATAGAATTAGTGCAGGCAGAATGGTCTTGAATTTCTCTTGAATTTATTCCACCATTTACAGTCTTTTTGATATTGTGCCAACACTACTTGATTTCCAGTTTGATTCCCTTCTGTTTGCTCATACTTATAATTTCTTTTCACATTGTTAAATAGTACATGATTACGTTTGATTTCTCGTATGATTTTAATTGTTTGGATTGTTGTTTCTCAAATTCTCTTTTAGTCCAAGATTTCATCTATTGTGGAGAATAATGCCCAAGATATAATATAATTTGTTTTGCAGGTTACGAGGGGTTCTCATTGGAAATTCTAGTGTGCCATCTCGAAGTTCATGAACTATCTGGATTGATGAATTAAATGTTGGTACATTTATAAGCCCTATATTACACGCAACAGCATAATCCTTAGAAGCATCGTCGATGGCAGTTAGATGTCTTCCAAAATATGACATAATCACCCTTTCCTCTATATGTGTAGGTGACAAGTGAACATCAAAGAGCTACTTTCTTTGCGCATGTACAATCCTTTGTTGCGACTCATCAAATGAATTATTGTACACATCCATCGCGAAATCATCATCAAAGAGTAAAAACTCTCCTTGCTCGCTCGGGGTTGGTTCTAACTCTAGAGTTGGCAGACTAAGGTGTGACCTTAGATGTTCTTAGCATGGGGTTGTTATCTTGGTCCTATGTCTCCTGTTCCAACTCCATGTTTGTTGCTTCAAACATCTTCTCAATTTGTTGAACAAGTTCCTAAACCTACACCTGCTCACCTTCTTCATCCTCTACTAGTTGCTCTGACTCCTCAACCTATATAGGCACAATTTCCTCTTTCATTGCACCTTGCCTTTCTTCCTGTTCATGTTTCTTCTTCTCTTCCCTCTCTCTCCTTATTAGCTTCCACTCTTCTTTCAAATTCTTCTTTTTTTCCAGCAAATTCCTCTCTGCATCCTCCAACCTTTGCTTCTCTTTCTTCCTCCATTCTGCTCTTCTTTCATGCTGTCAAATATTCGCCTCTATTTTCCAAAGCTACTTTCTAAACAATAAGATATTCTTTGAACTTGTAGCTTTTCTTATCCTCTAGGTTCTTGATAATCTTCCTCTTTCCTTTGTCCAACACTAGCTTTATTCTCACAACCACTGTTTTTACTACTTCATGTGGTGTTTCTGCCTACAGAGTTTCTTTCCATTCTATATCCATGCTGACTGATTCATAGAGGTGCTATAGCAATACATCTAAGGGTCTTCCTCTGGCCATTGGCATGCCATGTGGATCCATGGATAATACACCTTTACACAGTGGTTCTTACATATACAGTGGGGATCATACAGATTGAAATCCTTGGTTCCTAACTCAAACCTCTTCAATTCCTCAGCCTCGGTATCTACATCCTTCAAGCTCTAGATCTTGTACACTCCAATCCACAAAGGAAGAGCAGACCATGGTGCCTTTTTCTCCTATGTAGTCCTATAGATAACCTTGTGGAGATGTGATATGCAACCTTTTCATGACCAACGTATCCATGGAAATCCTTGGTAGCACATTTGGAGGATTATCTTCGCCAAAATCCTAAGGAAGGTGCCAGATGGTGAGGAATACCAATATTCTATGCTAAGAAATTCCTGCATCTCTTCTTCGGACATGCAAGGTAGATCCTGCTAAAATATCATCTTGTAAACCGGGGTGATGAAGTGGTTAGATAGCTTGACCATGACTCCTCGTTAGATGCACTCAGAGATAAACTTGCAAAAAATTTTGACAACATCATCTCATGGTGTCCATGTCAAACCCATGCCAAGAAACCGATGCTGGGAACATATTGCATCAAGTAGATACACATATATATAGAATCTCGCTTGCTCATTCTTGGGTAGATTTTGGGAATTAGTCACATGCAGCTTCAGTAGAAGAGCCAACATATCCAATTAGTTGAATGGCCTCCCTTCATTTTCCAATTGATCCAACATAATCACCCAATTCTATGGAAAGGTCTCCGTGCTCTCTTGCCCATACAAGTAGCATGCAAATATGATCAAGATTTGGTAGGCCTTCCTAAGTGACTTATTCTTATAGACCTGATTGGATGTCGACCTAATATTCGATGGATCTTTTACCCAATTCTCCACGATGTCTCTAGTTTCAACATTGTTGTTGACTGTATAGAAGAGTACATCCATGTGGTTCACTAGTTGTGGTATGTGATACATATAATGATAGTTTTATGACCTGAAGGTAGCAATTTGTGTTCCACTGGCACTGCTCAATGTCATTGTCTCAAGATCATATGTGAGACAATCCAGTGAATGATGTTCGCACATGACCTTTTTCAGGGCTGGAATCTAGACCTTTGCCCAAAACATGATAGAACTTCCAAAAATGATAAATGACACTAGGAAAAATCCTCTAACACAAAACATAGAAAAGTACTTGACTTAATCAAGTCTAACCATGCTTGTCATTCTATCAAACACATTAAGCATGAAATCTACAGGTCATGAATGCACATATGGATGTAGAGAATTAAAACTTATCTGAGAATCATCAAGAAGGTAAAATTCCCTCTGACAGTAGTTGCAATAACATCTATTAGGTCATGCATTCATTAACCATTAATTTACCAACCAAAACAAGATAAGAGACATAACTTGAATCTGTCATAAAACTATGCTTCTAAGAAACATATAACCATAATAATAACAATGATAGAACAACCACTGAAGACACATCTTAACAAGTACAATTACTCATGAAATACAAGAGAAGCCTAGCTCTTATTAACATATGCAAAATCCAACCAACTTAGGGACTTCCATGTACCACCCAACCATAGATTGAGCTTAGCCAAATCTTTATTTCAACCAATCACCCTCATGCCCTATTCCAAGCATGATTGTGGGATCTCATAGGATAAACCAATCTATAAAAACCCAAGGAAATCTAGAGGTTAAACCACCTCCACCCTCACCCTACTTTGATTTCACCTAAACCAATCATGATACCACAAAACCAAACCAAGCTTGGAAGCCTCATAATTCCTTAACCATCTCTTGAGGAATTTTTCTGTCTCTACCCACGTGTTGAGAGCTTCTCGAAGAAAACCATCTCCACCCTCAACCCTTGGTATTTTCCTTAGACAACCTCACCTGAATCCAGAACCTTCCGACAATCCAAAGCTCAACCAAGAATGAATCCCATTACATCATGGCTATACATGAATTGAAAGGTAAGGCTAAAACCACTATCACACCTGGAAAAACCCATGCCCGTGACAACAAGAGAACCAAATACACACATGAATGTACCATGCATGCACAAACCATCTTGGAAATCACACATGAAACTTATTACTTATAAGGATTCTTGTTGAACCTACTTGATCCAACTTTGCCTTGTGTGTCCTTATTTTCCTTGTCATTTATTTGTTCTTCCTTCATTTTTTCTTACTTTCCTTTTCTTTCTCCCTCCTCTTGGTGCTCTTCTTCTCTCAGAAAACTAATTCTGGAACTAAGCAAACACAAAGTGTGCTGAAAAAATCCATGAATTGGTCCTCAAAAGCCTTTTTATCATTGAGGCCTTTAATTTCTTCATTTTCCTCTATTTTCCTTCAATTTCCTCCTCACATGCACCCTATGACCTTTCACCTTCCTTTTCTCCTATTTTCCTTTATTTTCATAAATAAATTCTAATAATGCCTTTTTTCCCTTTGTCAATTCCTTTGTCATTTCCTTTTCCAATTTCCTTAGCCATGTTAAACCAAATGAACACCCACTAGGATGTTTTACCCAACATTCAACTTAGAATACATGTACCTTGACCTTGGTCTTAATTTTCCTCTATTAACTTTATTTCATGACCTTTTAACCCGGGGACTATTAAAGACCCCTCACCCTTAGAGGAACACCATCCTTGATGTTCAATGATATCTATAACCAGCAAAACTACTAAAAACCAAAACATACTAGCTATGGATCTGTTTAACCTAGCTTGTTGCAGTATTTACAATGAACACTACTAAAAACATGGCAATCATACAATTTTCTCGAGCTTTAAAACACAACTCATTATGATATTTACAATAAAAACCACATATACACATGCACATTTTCTTCAACCAACAAATTAACATATTTTTCATGGAGCTTTAGAAATCCAACTCAATACAATATTTGCAATAAAATGCACATATATACACATACACATTTTCTCTAGACAAAAAATAGAAGGATATGATGCCTGCATCAGCAACAAGGGAATCTAGAGGCTCAAACCTACACCCTCAAAAGTAGTATTAGGATCCACCTTCTTCCTAGGAATTCCAGAATCCACTTCTAAAGTCAAACCCGCATCCAATGTCCAATACCACAATCTGTGTTCTACTTGTTCCCTCAATGAATAATTACTGACTAATTGTTCCTTGACACACTCCCAATGTGTATCTGATTCCATTTGGCAATGCCAATGATGAAAACAAATCCATCCCTAGTGTTATCACTTACTGCAAAGCTGTTATAATGGTTCCAAATGATGTCAAAATAATTCAAAACAACGGAGGAGCTTATAGTCATTTTCTAAGTAGGAGAAGGACTCGAAGCATACATTAGACCCTCTCCACTGGAAAGTGTTTGGAATAAGCTTTCCATCAATATGTGGAAGTCCAAAAATGGACTCTTCGATCAAAATATATGGTCTACTAAAGTTCAAGGATTGAAACCTTACTAAGCAATATTGGAGGTTTGAAATCAGAGATTACATATCAAAGGTTTAGGCATATTAGCAATTGATGGATCAAAAAATTAGGGATATCGACGATTACATATCGGTGATCACACATTGGAGCAATAGAATATCAGAGGTCATATGCATACTAGCACATCACATATTGACGAGCGCGATGTCAGGGATATTGACGACTAGATCAGGGCATTAAACATGTTGATGGTCATAATGTCGGCTGTCTAATAAATTAGACCTTGGAGGAGATCAACATATCACAATATCAGAACATTGTATCTTTTGAAGGTGATAACCTTTTAAAATATACGATAAGGGTAAAGTATCCATAGTGTTAAAACCTCTCAGGGATTCCAATCAAGGTTAACAAAGGATTTCATTGCAAAACCAAAGGTGGAAGGGCCCTTTTCTCTCTCCTCTAGTAGGACATGTGGTAGCATATGATTGGTTCCAATAAGATACACATGGAAGCATATGATTGGCTCTGATAAATACAAGTGGAAACATAATATTTGTTCCGATAAATCTGCAGTGGCATCTAACATCAGCATCACATGGTGGTACAGAAGGAAACGTCACAAGCAATTTTGGAATTTTGGGAGGGCTTAAGGGGGAAAATATGGGTGACCCTTGTCGCCACTCAGGAAGTGCCACGTGGATTGAATATGTCATATTAGAGGTTGTCATATCATAGAATTAGAATGTCACAACTCCCATGTGAAATCCAAGATTGAAAATTGTTGATGAGAGGGGCCTGATATTGGGCTAGTGCATGGTCTAGAAGAACTTAAAAGACCAAGGGTGCCAAGAACATTACAAAGGAAAAACGGCCCCCAGGAAGGAACAAAATGCCGTAGCACCTTAAGGCTAAGTCTTTAGTCACAACCCTCAATCCCATGAAGGAAAATTGAAAGGGGCTAAACAAAAGGGGCCAAGAACATCGAACTTTTTGTTTTCATAACATCTTTAAGAATAAAAGTCTCGATGAGTAAAGTTCCAATAGTGTAATGAAGAGAAGTAAGAGCTGGATGGGTTGGTGGCCGAAATATTAAATGAAGGGACAAAGGAGTTGGTAATTGAAAAGGGAAAATCCCATGGAAGAATCTGAAATAAGAAACCAAGGACAACTGTGGTAGAAAAAATGAATTTGATTGCTTCGTGTGCACATCTTCAATGATGTAAATGGAGGTATGGGACTCAATAAGTAGTAATTCCTTAGCATGGAGCTCCACGTAGTGAGGTAATGAAATATTGTTAGGTCAATATCTATCTCTACTATATGAAAAGTAATCACAGTTGATCACTTCTGGCTCTAGAGAGTGGGAATTCAAGTAGTTAAGGCAAAAGCGACAAGTGAACCAGCCAAGCTACAACAGAGGCACATCATGGCAAAGGTGTGGTGTGATTGGAGGCCATCACAAGAATGTAGGGAGATATTTTCCTCAAACATCATTCAATTTTCTTTATCTCTTTCATTTTGTAATTTTTGCATTTTAAAAAAAGGAATCAAATCCTTGATAATGGTTTGGGCAGTAGACCTCTACACACTGATATAGCTAGTTGATCAGACAAGTGGAACTGGGTTAGGGTTAAGATATTTTGGTAACTATTTTCCAAGCTCTTCCTCTCCTTATAAAATAGGGAAGAAACACTTAACAAGGGTTCCAGAGTTTTACACCCAAGAGGCCTAAATTTTATGGTTCCACTTTGGTTCAATTTGCTCATTCATGAGGTCCTTGGGTTGATACAATTGTTGAATGTAATGGACTGGTGACTTGTACTCCATCTTGAAGGTTAATGAAACTATTTTGTTGATTCCTATCAAAGTAATGTGTAGTATGTTTCCCCTTTGTTTATCACTTTATGTATGCATTGCCTCCTCTGAAATAATGTATTGAAGTTGTTAGTATCACTCTAACTCATGGTTGTCTACTTGTTGCTAAGAAGTAACAATAACTATGTTAAATACATATTTACTTGTGTTATTTAATAGCGTACAATACCTGCAATGTGCACGTATTTACTTAATGTTATTTGGGTACAAATGTATTCATGAGGCATAGAGTTTGATATATTAATTCATGCTCCACTCTTTTTGGATTTTCATTTCCTCACTCTTCCGTATTTCTTCTAGATATTTTTGCTTAGGATTATGTTTTTCATCCAACCCTCTGCATCAATTTCCCTCCTTTCCTTCCTCTCATTCACCTATAATACAACAACAATGTTAAGCTTCCTATTCTTATGTGTCAGCCACCAGAGCCAAGATATTTCTCTTTGATATTAGCATATTTACCCCCTAAGTATTTAGATCTATGTGTTTTCTTGAATTTACTTGGATGATGGGGTATTGAACCAATCCCATGAATTATTTCTTTTCCACTTACGTGACATATGGAGTGTAGTAGAAAGCTCTTATAATATCTTCAAAAGCACTCCTCTTAGATGCCCTAGGAACTAGTCTCCTATCAACCCAGAGGTTGTCTCTAGGAGACTTGTACATCTTCTAAAGCACTTGTGAGATAGGTGATAGAAAAAAATACAACACCTGGCTTTCCCTTCTCTCTTACACAGTCCCTTGGGCAATCCGGTCACCCCCTTCCATGCAACCACTCACCTTCCAAGTTCCTCAATATCCCCTATCCTATATGATCCATCCCTTTGCATATGACACCTCAGATCCACTCACTTTACCTTTCCTTATTACCTTCCTCATGAATGCGTTTCCACCACCCAGTTACCTCAATGGACCCAACCAATCCAGCTGGCTATCATATTGTTACCTTCAACTTCCTTTTACTCATGCACCCATCTTCATCTATGTATTTCATTACCTATTGGGTTTCATTCATCTCTCCTTGAGCTCCATTAACTTAATCTTTCCCAAACCAATTCCAAGGCCCTCAAAACATGAAAGGAAAGAACAAGAAATAAGCCAGAAGAAACCATGAAAAACCAATAGCGATACGATACCAAAAACAAAGTGATATGGCCATGCACTAGAGATAAACAAAACTAGAAATCAATCACAAGCAAATAACAAGCACCAAAAGCACACAAATTCCAAGAAACACCATGACTCAATGCCCATGGGTTCCTAATTCCTCCAACGGAAAGCTCAACCTGAATCTTCTTCAAGATTTCATGGAAATCTCTTTTTCCATGCAATTCTCTGCATCATACTATCATAAACACATAACTTCAATGAGTAAATAAACATAACAATATAACTGTTACCTTACCTTGTTGTATCAAGAAATCTACCTTGAACACCTGCACATATATCATCTCTCAAGTAACTCCAATTCCTTGACGAATCCATACACAACTGGAAACTAGTTGTTATATTTGTCAAGTACATGTTCATGAATATAACACATATCTACATAATGTTAGTTTAAATCAAGGTTAAGAAAATTTCTTGTGTTCATGCAAAGCATTCATTCATTTTTAATCATGGTTTCCAAGCATAGCCAAAGGAATTCTCACCCAATCCCTTTCTTTTACCCTTTTTCTTGCTACAATTGAGTCTTACTATGTCGCACCAAATCACCTAGATTTTAGTTATATAAAAAAATCAATTACTACCTTGTCATGCTAAAACCAAGCATGTTTCCCTGCAATTTCTCACACAGGTCAGTCACATGTTCCAAATATTAGGACATCATATCTATTAATCTGAAATCAACCTTTACCAAGACTAACAACCATGTCATAGTTTACAATCAACTAACATTCATTAATCATAATACTACAAGTAGCACCTCCCAGATGCAGGTGACAATTGAGGACAGTGAGGTGGCTTCCAACTAGGTTGGCGTGTGGCGAGACCACATGGCCTCCTGCAGGGTGGCACAGTGGTCCAAAAATGGCATTAACCATCACCATAAATGCACCATAAGTGAGTGTTGCCACCATTCTGATAACCGCCATCAACGTTGGCTCCAAGCAAACATGAACTCTTGGGAAAATATCACCTCTACTCCTGCTTATCCACCCCTGCAACCTCGGCCCCTCCAGTGCCTCTACCCTCATGCTCTGATGGCACCCATCTCCCGCACAATCACTGGGAGATGCTGAAATCTCCTTTATTGTATTTATTTTGGCTCGGGAATCCACTTCTCCCACAACCTGGATTGTTAATTTATCATTCCTTCGGCCCTATTTTCTCTTTCCTCTGCTGAATTTTCTGCTAGCTCCACTGTGATGCTACATCCCATTGTGCCCAATTCTGGATGAAATTCACATCCACCTGCAGACAACATGGTGTGACACAGAATGCGCAACTTTAGGGGTTCGAACTGAGGGAGCCTCAGTCGCCCCTAGCACTCTCCTGCTTCGGATATCACTTCCTCTTCGGCTAAGCAAAACACAGGTCATTACCCAAATAGGTGTAGTGGAAGAGGTTTCCTCCACTCAGTGGCCTCCACCTCACCTCCCTGCAACTTCCCCTCCACTTCTACCCCTTCTTGTGTAGGCACTCCACCCACTCCTCAACTACATTCCCAAAATGCCCAATTCACCTTCCGCTCCACCCTAAACAAGCCCCTCATCACGACCACCATAACCATAAGCTTTCACGAGGAAGAGTGGAGCTTTGGGGCACAAGACACCGAGGCGGTGGACGAATCATGGAAACTGAGGAGCAAGGAACAATGGGAGGTGGTCGAACCAAAGCAATTGGGATATCAGACATTGTTGGTGGTGGGCGTACCACAGCAGGGGGTAGGCACACCAAAGCCAAATCGGAACTAACTCAGACGAGCATTGAGGGTGCAGAGGAGTGGAGCCAGGAGTAGCAAACCAAATGCGCAGGGAAGGAAGTGAACGAGGCTCTGCAAATTAACTGGGTAATGGATGAATATTGTTGTCTCATTGAGGAAGAACACCCAGAGTTGCAGGATGGCAACACGGAGACTTCATCATTGGCAAGTGGTGACATGGACGAGTACAGATGCTTCATCGTGGAGGAGCACCCTCTGTCACCGCGATGTCCCTAACCTGCTACCTCGATACCGTGTGTTAGCCTTTTGGTCTTCCACCTTGTTACCACTCAGCATGCCACGTGCCCTCCTCATAGACTGCCACTCAGCATGCCACATGTCTTAGGTTCATTGGTACTCTATTTTTTATCTTTATGTTTTCAATGGGATTTTGGGGTAAAAACATAAAATTTTTAGATCTTTCATTGGGTTTTCTTTTTTTTGGTCTCCTTAGATAAAATGATACAAAACTGAATGCTTTGTTGGTTTCCCCTACATGGGTAGCAAGCTAGTTTTCTAAACTTCTTTGGTTATGAACCGGTTTCCCTTCTGGGCAGTTCAAATCTAGACTTTTGTTTGTTGATGCCTTTCCTCTGGCATGGTTAAGTAGAGGCTTCGGCCTCAGTGTATGATATCTTTTCTTTATTAATATAATTAGTATAACTAAGAAAAAAAAATACTACAGCTAGCACCCACTTACACTTAAGTGCACATTAGTTGTCTCGACACATAATGCGTTAGTACAACCATCTTAAAATAAGATCATTTCTTCATGTAATCTTATAGAAAAATCCTCATATCATGCAATTAATCAAACATTTAGACCACCTATAAATGTACCATGTTAGATAAACCAAATAGATGACATAATAAAAATCATACCTCAATGTATCTCAGGGAAGGATTTCACATCTCCACAAGTCAGTCCAGATTAATACGACACAGTATCACAAAAATATCGACTCATACCTGAATATCATAATCATAACCATCTGCACATGCCAAATCAGATAAGAACAATACATATAACATCATGACCTTAAATGCAATAACCGTAATCATAATTCTTATGACCACAATGCATAGAAAAACAAGTTTCTACCATTCATGATTATTCGACACATGTACATATCATCACATTGTTCAACTAGCATCTATCATGCACGTAACCACAAAAAAAAATCGCTTTGATTGTTTGGATCTCTTGCTCTAACTTGGAAAAATATCAGCTTCATAACATATCAACAACATTAGCATGACATAACTGCATACTGACCACCAGAATGCACGTATAACCTACTATGCATGTGTAACCATAACCATGAAAATACATGCCTAATAACATGCATCCATCCCATCTAGTCCAAGTGTTTGAACCATGTTCTGGTACCACCTTATGGTATCAGATATTACTATAAGAGAGCAGAATCTACTCTAATACTACTCTGTAATGCCACCTCCCATATCTACCCACTTTCACTAGTCTATTAGGATAAACATGAGAAAAGGGCTACTATGACATGAATCAACCTCCTAATTATAGTTAAGGAAGTCGAATCAACAAACCAAAACTTTACTAACCTTCCTTAGGGGCTATAGGACCTCCAAGAGCTAAACCACCTCTCTAGGTGCCCAAACCCTGAGTTAACTTTCATTTTTAGTGATATGTAATCCCAGCTGTAGGAATAACACTACATAAATTTGACTTTAGGCCTCTAGTGACATCCATAAGCCTACAAGGTAGTGACTACAGTCCGATTTTCTGAGTTCTATGCCTGCAACCATGGAATATGAGCCACCTTTTATGGATAGAATCCAGACCTCTACCTAGAACTTGATAGAACTTTAAAAAATGATAAATGACATCAGGATAAATCCTCTAACACAAAACATAGACAAGGACTTGACCTAACCAGGTCTAACCATGACAGTCATTCTGTCAAACATATAGTGAGCATGAAATCTATAGGTCATGAATTCACATCTGAATATAGAGATTTAAAACTTATATGAGAGTCATCAATAAGATCTAATGCTCTCTCACAATATTTGCAATAACATATATTATTTCATGCATTCATTAACCATTTATTTACCAACCAAAATGTGATAAGGTCCACAACTTGAATATGTCATAAGACATGCTCAGAACTAACATATAACCAAAATAATAGTAATGATAGAACAACCATTAAATCCACATCTTAACAAGTACAATTACTCATAAAATACAATAGGAACTTAGCTCTTACTAACATATGCAAAATCCAACCAAGCCAGGGACTTCCACATACCACCTGAACATAGCTTGGGATAAACCAAATCTCTCTTCTAGTAAAACACCCATGTGCCATATTCTAAGCATGAATTTGGGATCTCATGGGATGAACTAATCCATAAGCAACCAAACGAATCCACAGGTTAAACCACCTCCACCCTCACCCTACCGTTATCTCACCTATGCTTGTCTAGAGATCACAAAATCAAACTAGGCATGGATGCCTCATAATTCCTTCACCATCCCTTGAGGAACTTTCCTATCTCCACCCACACATTAAGGGCCTCCTGGAGAAAACCATCTCCACCCTCAACATGGGATTTTCCTGAGACCACCTCTCTCGGATCCAAAACCTTCTGGAAATCCAAGGCTCAACCAAGAATGAATCCCATCACACCATGGATATATAGAAATGGAAAGGCAAGGCTACAATCACTCTCACACTTGGAAAAAACCATGCCCATGACAGCAAGAGAACCAAATACACACATGCATGTACCATCCATGCACAAACAAACTAGGAAATTACACATGTAACCTGTTACTTGTAAGGATTCCTATTGAAGTTGTGTGATCCAACTTTTCCTTACTAGTCCTTTCTTTCCTTGTCCTTTATTTTTCCTTCCTTTGCTTATTCTTGATTTTCTTTTCTTTCTTGCTTGCCTCCTCCTCATGATGCTCTTCTCCTATCTAAAAACAAATTCCAAAACTAAAATAACAAGAGGTGTGCTAACAAAATCCATGAACTGATCCTCATAAGACTTTTTATCATTGAGGCCATGTTGACGGTGCTAGACCTGGCAACATGTCAAGTGATCTCCCTGATAATAAGTCCCATCTAGACCTCAAAGAATTTGGAGTAGGAGTCCTAGTAGTGGGTAGTAAAGTAGTGCCTTGACCACAGTAGCGTGCAGAGGTAAATATGATAACTTTGTTAGAAGTAAGTGTGTGACCTTGTAGTGAGTCAAGTGAGATGCATGAGGGTTCTAGCGCATAGAGGGGAGAAGGAAGCATTTCCCTTAGAAGGTTGTAATATACGTAGCTTGAGAGGAGAACATAATTAGAATGACATCATAGGATGGAAGCATAATAGTCCACAATCCAAGGTGAGGAGTTATTACAACAACAAATCTTCAACAAGATTCATACAATTTCATACAAAAATGTGTAAGTTAAATAACATACATTGCTAAAGTAACCAGAATAGTCAAATTACAATAAAAATATATGCATCAAAACGTGTTGGCTCAATTATATTATTAAGTGAAAGTTCCATCCATACATACATAATTGATAGCTACTAGCCCCAATAGTGGAACATTATAGTCAACACCGCCTACTCTGCCAAAGAGATGTACTTGTTCTACGTTGTGGAGAATTCAAGGCTTATCACAACACTCTCCAATCCTTCTCTAAGTGATGCCTAGCCAAAATCTCGGCTCCCAAAAGCTTATACTATGAGTTATGAGGTTCTATATATAACAAAGGGTGGGGCATCCCTTGACATTCCCCTTTGACTCTTTGACTACCCTCATGACTCTTCAACTCCTTTGCAAATAACTCTTGACATTACATAGTGACTACTCACATTCCATTAATGACCCTTGGAATTTCACTTAAAATATATTTACAAATAATAATATAATTTCCACATATACCCATGTGGGACAAAATAGGCTTGACGCAACCTAACAAGACAAACACCATCACTTAGAAGCTTAGGGGAACAACAACTCAGCAACATCCTCTTGATGGTCTTCGTTGACGAACTGATACCAAGCTTAGTACTGTAGTATTGTGTCCCAGTACTATTTGTTGATGTCTTTCTGGAAACAAATTCTTGCCTCCATGGCTTCTAGGTATATGGTTTTGCAACCTCTACCCAACTCATCATGGAGCATGCACAACATTTCCCTAAATGTTACCGTCCCACCGATGTACTTATGCATGTTTTTTTCACTCAAATACAAGTCATCGCTAGTGGGCTCTCACATCAAGCACTCCATGTAGCTATCGACCTCCAACTGGAATTGGTCCTTCTTCATGACTTGAGTGACGGATCTGATTGAAGGGATCTTGTGTGTCCTCACTATGACATCTATACTCTTGAACAACAATGCATAGGAAGCCTTTTTACTGGTGATGAGTGGAGGGAGCTTCTCATAGTTCCCAATCAACATCTGAATCCTTGCTTTTTCAAGCTATGCCTGTAGCTTCATCATCTTATGCAAGTAAAGTAGGGCTCCCTTGTACCTCATTGTCCATTCTTGTACATACATAATAGGAGCATGTATGTCTTTGAGAGTTTGGACAATCTTCATGAAAAACTACTGAAAACCATATAGATGGACAACTACCTTGTGCACAGTGACAAATCTGTCATACAGTTTCTGCATGGTGGTCTCAAGAGTCGATACTTCGACAAGTGTCACTTTTCTTATTTATGCCATAATAGATCTTGCAGATTATTTTATCCTCTACCTGGCCTCATGCAAGTTCTTTTCCATCCGATCATTCTCCGCTAATAAGAACCTGATAGTTGAACTCGTGGCCCCTCCATATGTTAAGCCTCCATTTTGTCTTAGTTTTACTTGAAATCTCTCATGATGTTGTTTGGATAAATGACTATTTTGGAGAATATTTGTTACTTCCCTTGTTTTATCAGGATTAAAACATTATTAATAAAGGTTTTTCTACTGCGTGTTTAAAATTGATTTGATTGTGCTTTTATATAGGCTATGGACTTGCATTTACCTGCTTGCACCATGCAAGGGATTACTGTGCCATTTTATGGTTGCCTTCACTCTGAAGGATTCACGGACTACGCTCATGTTCCTGCACTAGAGTCAAGGAGTGCATAGAATACGCAAATATGGATGACATTACTTGGCTGAAAGTTTGAATCGCTGGGAAGCAATAACATGTTGAAGAATTAAAAGCCTTTCCAGTGGTCAGACTATTGAATTTATTTTATTCAATATCATCGATAAAATCCCAATGAGATATAAATATAGTTCATTGCATACACTTCCATCCATTTATGAATATGATATGAGCATTGGAAATTACTGCTATCCTGGCACAACAATAAAAATCACCACCTTCTGTGGCAATAGTTGGTGCAATAAGTGATATGCCAAGGCATTTGCGCAAGAGCATGCATTGTTCCTCAAAGGCTTCAAATCTGAGCGATGATATAAAAAAATAGAACAAGTCCTTTCAGGCTGAAATTGAAGAATGCTTGGTAAAATTGGCAAAATGGATTGGTGATGCTAGTTCAATTCTGGACATGATGGTTGTCACATTAGAGAGTATTTCTACTACCACTATTGTAGCTAGAACAACAATTGTGGTAGTGTATCTCATAGCACATATTATATCATCCATACCAAATCATTCATATCCTAATAAGGCTTTTCCAGACGCTTTGTTTCATCGTCTATTGCAGGTTATGTTGCATCCAGATCTTGAAATAAGGGTGAGAGCACATCAGACTTTTATGGTAGTCCTTGTGGCATTGTCTATGACAGCTCGACCAGGGTACCATTCAATAGATTCACAAAGAGAACATGGCCTGAACAAGGGAAAGATATGAAAGATATTCAGAAGACGCAGAAGGTCGAGCTTAAAAACTGAGAAGAATTTGTGCCAAGAAGAGACATTGATGTGAAGCATTATAGAGTTTGTTATGGCCTAAATCTACCTCATGCTGAGAAAGGCAGAATCTAGGGTAACATTAAACCACAGTTAACCTGGTAGCTAGCCCTACCAGGTCAAGAGAGGGCTCTCTCCTTATCAATATCAGTAAAATATGATCAATGAGGCTTGAGATGACTAATGTAAAGACTGATTTTAGGCTAGGTATGTTTTCAGAAGAGTTTGATTGCATTTGCTGATGTTTTTCTTGCTCAAATGTGAATGGCAGATTTCGGTCCAGGGAATGGGCTCAATTTTGCAGAGATCTCTATGGGGCAAGGTACGCAAATGATTTGGTACTTCAAATTGAGTGAGATGGAGAGCTTTTAGAATAGTGAGGAGTCGAGGAGGGCATGAAAGTCTCAAGGATCCTCTTCAAACAGCTGAAAACATGAATAACTAAACAAAACCCTAGTTAGAGCACTGCAAATCAATGAATTCTACCTTTATCCTTGCTTCATTTAGTTAAGATGAACAGAGAGAGATAATGTCATACATAAAATGCATGTAAACTTGCAATTACAGAAGGAAACACAATACCAAATCAAGTTGCCACAAGAATCCCATAAAGTGCTACAAACCCTAGTCGATTCCTTTGCCAAACTATTGAAATTAGTGTACAACAAAGCTCCAAGCTTTCCCAAAAGTCCAACCTTTGCCAATGACTGAAAAAATACTAGATATAGGAAAAAAAAAACTCATCCTAGCCTATAGGGGTTGAGTTCATAAGTTTAGGCGTTGTTTCAACAAGATCTAAACTAAGAACTAAAAAGTTGCAGTAGAACTACTTGCCTCTAAAAACTAGGAAATTGATTCATTTAGTTGTAAACTACCCTTTTCATGGATGAATCTACCTCTATGAGTGAAAATTTAACATATTTACATCAAAATCCATCGATTACCATCAAATTACATCATGAGTTTGACTATTAGAAAGAGAAAAGTCAAACTGAGAAGAAACTAGGTGAAGAAAAAAAAGAGTTTTTTTGCCAAAATGACAAAATTTCATCTTGTGCGTCGTGCTCCTGTCCCTATGCACCATGCTACTTTGGAGCTGACTTTGGAGGCCTTCCCATGCACCAAATTTGCTCCAAGTCGGCTTGTTCGAAAGGTCTACTATCCAGAACAAGTGGAATTTATGAATTTGGTCTCCATTTGCCTCTCCAAAAATGAGTTCTGCCAAGACTGCTTCCTGTGTGGCCAAAAAGGTTGTAGAAAGGTCATTTTTAAGGTGTTTTTGACCCTTTTGGAAGCTCAAAACCTGTCAAAATTTCTTGGCCATGTGAGGGCATTCATATCTTTCCATGAGGAATCCAAAATTGTTGAGTTTTCCTCAAAAGGAGGTCTCTAGCAAAAGCGCGTGCCAGGTGGCACACACACCAAATGGAAAAACATGTTTTTTAGGCCAAAATTTCAACATTTGCAAAACGTTTCCCAAATTTCTTGAAATTTGGACTGAGTGTCCATCATCAAGTGTTGTGTTGGGCTAAGGAAGCCTCAACCAAGATATGGAGTCTATCTTGATCTTTTCTCTTCCTTGATGCTTTCTTCAACCTGGCCTTCAAAATCATGATTCTTGCTTTGCACACCTTGGTTTTTGCCAAGTAGTGGTAGGCCATATGCCTCAACATCTTTTTCTCGATGTTGGCCTTCTCTAGCATCTTTTCCAAGTGCATATTTTCCCTGTCAAGCCAAGATTCACGATCAACATCAATTTCTTGCTCAAGTGGTGTCAACTTGATTTTCCTCCGCTTGGCAACTTGCTAATTTTCTCGTATGTTTTGTAGCTCCATGATGGTTTGCTGATCCTCTAGCTATTTTTTTCTTTTCTCTAGAGAATTGATTATCCATTTGGCTCTTTCCAGGTTGAGAGACAAATCATGAATGTCAACTTGTTGTTCCTGAATGATCTCCTTGAGCTTTGAGCTTTGGGAACCCAAATCGGTGTCATCATCCTGAATAAGAATGAAATCTATCTCTTGTCCTCTTGAAGGCCCCTCATCATGTAATGGTTTCTTACCCTTGTCCTATATCTACTTTTTTGTTGAAGGAAATGAGACCCCTTCCACCCCAGGTGGAGATAGTACTCATTTTGCTGCTGCAAAAAATCTCCTTGTGCCCTTTTGGTATGTAACAAACACTGGCACACTGGTGGTCTATGTCTCATGTACCTCCTGCTGATGTGAAGGCTCTTCTTCCTCATGAAAACCTGATGGGGGTACTTGAGGACTTGTAAAGACCTCATGTGCAATGAAATCATCCCATGAGATATTCAGTAAACCAACCTGATGCAAGACCACAATTTTGATGAGTGCAAAGTGATAGATGCTATTATACTGCTGATGAAGAGGCTTCCTTTGAACCGAGGTTGTCATCTTCTCAATATTTCGGCAAATAAAATAGGGGAGATTCATCATTCTCACCCTAGTGAAGTGCATCAACAGTCTGATGTGGTAAGCATACAGGCGAGCAAATCTGCCCTCACGGCTGAAATATTTAATTATGAGTTTCATTAGGGGTGCATATGTGTCCTAAGGTACCTAAAAGGGAAAAATCTGCAAATCTGCCTCTGAAAAATAGCCTTGATGTGAGGCTCATAATGATCTTTGTCAATAAACTGCCCCTTATTCCATTGCTCACCTACATTTGGAATATCGGTCGCCTGAGCAATAGTCTCAGGTGTCAAGGTGAATGTCACAACTGCCAAAGTGACTTGGCCATTATGAATATGGAGCACAAACAGCCTAGATAGCTCATTGTGGTATTTAACTCTTGCCACCATCTCACAAAATTGAAAACAATATTGATGGTGGAAGCATGTGATAGCAAGAGGACAGGGCAACAACTCGGCAACTGAAGTAGGCTCCTCCCAGTTATTTTTTCCACTCTTATGAGGCCTCCTTGGTGCATGCATTTCTTTAGAAGAATCACTAACAGTTTCCTCATTTCTGTCATATGAAGAATCTGACTCCATGTTTGCCAATGTTTGAGTTTTCCAAGATGAGTATGAAGAGATTTTATGGTGTCAATAGGTTTTTGCTGCCAAAGATATGAATGTATAAGGGACTGTGGGGGAAATGTGTAGGGACTATATATAAGAGGTTGGGAATGTTGCTAATGAGTTTTTTTGGAATAGAAGGGTTTAAGGGATGATTTTTAGGAGTTTGGGAATAGCAATTAGGGTTTGGGGATATTTGACTAGGGTTTCATATAGTGAGATTTAGGGATTTAGGGTTAGTAGTTTTGGGGATATGGGGAATATGTAATGGGAAATATGAATGAAAAGGGAGAGAGGAAATGAAGTGAGGGAGTGAGGGAATGAAAATGAGAAGAGTAATTTTAGCAACAAGAACTACAATTTTTAAACCCTATTAGGGAAAATTTTAAGGATGGAAATTTATCTTAAAGTTTCGAAACATTGGCGAATCCCACTAGTCCATAATATGAAATATATAAAATGTTTGGAGATATTTTTGTAAAAATATTCAAATTTATAATATTTTTATATAGTCTATATAATTTTTTGGCGATTTTTAGGGTAAAATAATTTCATTCTACAAAATTTGGGCAAATCATTTTTACAAAAAAATGGATATTAGCGAATATTTTTTGAGGAAAAAGTATAGAAAATTAGCCCATGGGCGAATATTAGCCCCTAAAATCTTCCATGAACCCTATGCAATGGTTTTTCATCAAACTACAAGGAACTATGGTTTCAGTATTTCCCTATTAAATCACTAAGAAAACTAAGACAAACTCATTCATTGATCATGAGGGAGCGTCAACTTATTTGGACAATGGAGAATTTATCAATTTTGAGAGTTTGGAGGAAGCTGTGAACATTTTTAGGTCTTGTAGACCTGTGCGCTGCACCACCTCATAAGTGCACCATGCTTGATCTGTGCACTGTGCCCCTTGTAAAATTACACTGTGAACTAGTGCTTGGTGCGCCGCGCTGGCTCTATGCGCCGCGCCCCAACCCAGGTGCATCATGCCTGCGACTTTCCTCTATTTGGCCAAACATTGCTCTCTTGGCTTTTGAAACACAAATACACTTGCTCTCCTTCACTTTTGGCATGCAAATGAACCTCTTTGATATGAATATACTTTATATAGCAATGGCTTTAATTTTTTACTTATGAAAACCCACTTTTCTAATGTTTGATTTTCACTTTCTTTAAAAAAAACTATGTTTTTGGGCAGTTTTCTTTACTTTTTGCTGTTGATGGACTGAATACTTTGGCGTTTTGTTTCTTTTGTAGGAACTAGAGTAGTAGAGGCTTGCCAAAGTGACCAGGGCTGCTTCTAACATTATTACATATAGAGAAAATGAAATTACATGAAATTTAGTACATGAAACATAAAAAAAAATCCGTTTTTCCTCAAAATAGGGTTTTGAGGAAAAAATCAATCACTAAGCATGTGATTATGGAAAATTTTTGTTGCTGATACTTTATTTGACCTCCTCATGCACTTTCTAACCATTATTGAGCGTTGAAAAGGCCTTATTGATGAAACCCTAGACCTAATGAGACCGAAAACCCTAAAAATGACTTTTGTAGATTTAAAGACAAAAAATTATAGCAGATGATTTAGATGAATGAAAACGGTCTAGCAGGTAAAGAACATGAGGGAAAATGTATAAGATACCCCTACCATCAGATGATCCATGATCCTAATGGAATGCAACTGATCGGATGAGACACCTAACATGCAATGCAACAAGAGAATTTGATCACTGATGGAGGGATGAACATATCGACACTAACACATTTCATCCAATTCCTATCCAAACCCATAGCTTGAAGCTTCTTGGAGTATTTTCTATAAATGATGGAAATTTTTCCAGTGACATTCTCAAGAATACATAAATGGTTCCCTTGGGCTTAGTGGACATAAAATGACACTATTTATTTCCTCATTGTGGGATCATGCATCTACTGAGAACACACCAACAAATTTTGAGGCAATTGGCAACACTTACAACCTTGATTTACTGTTCTCTCATGTCAAGAGTTCAAGTCACGATACACTAATTTGAAGTTTCCACCTTGCATTGACACTGAGGATCATTTCCCTTGATCAATATTATTATTTATGACCATGTCACCACAGGAAATCAGCTCTAAACAAGATTGAACTAGTTTTGGGAGGTTTTGACCAAGATAAATATGAATCTCTTCGCATCCTATTGACTACTGCTGAGTCGAGGAAATTGATTAGTCAAATCACACTTTCCAATTATCTCACCTTTCCAGGAAAAGAGGAACAATTCACCTATTTTGACATTTATTTGCAAAATTAATTTTATACCTGGAAAATTGTTGATATCGATGATGTGTCATCCTATATTTTAATTAGCTGATTTAAAAGCCCAAATTGTAATTTGATGCCTATATTTAAGCTTAGAAATTGTCTGGAGCAGGCGGATTAGTCAGTCAATTACTCTCCTGATAGAATAAGCACAAAAAGGCATAGAAGGAATGCACAGAAGCGAGAAGAAGTTGGTCCTAATGTAGCATCATGCATATTATAGCTTATGGATCGCTTCTCCTACTTGCTAGTGTTAAGTGTTTGTGTGCATAATGTAAAGATTGTTTTCCATAATTAATTGAAGAAATTTTCAGCAATGCTCTGTCTATCTATTTTTTTCATCTAATTATTTTAATTCCTATGTCAACCATGTCACAAATAAAGGGTGTGAGTTGGATAGGTTGGCCGCCAAATTAGCTCGACACCGCTCAACATCTCTTAACTTAAACAACATTTAAATTATTATTTACTGTGTGAAGTTTATTTAATTATTGACAATCTCTTTCCTTCTTCAAATTGGTGTTATTTGATTTGTTGTTGTGTTTTCCTTTCAACTGCAAAATTAATTTGATTTCCTACATTAAGAATTGTGCTTGTACTCAGAATATTTCTTCATATCGAATGAGGTGAAAGATTCATATTAGTTCAATTTCTTTCATTAGTTTATTTACACAGTAAATTTACTTGTTATGTTGCCAATGATTTCAAGTTAATTTTACACAGAGCTAGATGCAATAGAATTAGTGCAGCAAAAATGGTCTTGAATTTCTCTTGAATTTATTCCATAATTTACAATATTTTTGATATGGTGTCAGCACTGTTTGGTTTCCAGTTCTGATTTCCCTTCTTTTTTCTTGTACTTAGAATTTCCTTTTGCATTGTTAAATAGTACAGGATTTGAATTTATTTCCCGCATGATTGTAATTTTTTGGATTGGTGTTTCTCGAATTCTCTTTTAGTGCAGTATTTCATTTATTGTTGAGATTATGTAGAAGATAGACAAGAAGTTCTTTTGCATGTTGTCCAAGGTTCTCTCTACCATTTCCAGTGTCGTGTCTCAAAGTTCACGAACTATCTAGATTGGCAAATTAAATGTTGGTACATTTATAAGCCTTGTATTGCACCCAAAATTTTGGTGCCATTGCCATAGAGGAACTTAGGGATTCAGCTTGGTGACCTGTTTCATTTGTTTTTTTCCTTCACCTAGTTTCTCTTGCAATTTTATGTCCTTTGAATTTATTTATTTTTTGCATTGCGGCTTTAAGGTTTCTCATTTTCTCTGATGCCTTAAGTACTCCCCACCCCACATATATATGCATACACTCTTCACGTGCTAACTAATGTACCAGTTGGCTTGTTAAAAACATGAAAATGATATTTCGAGGAATCATCCAACGAGGAGTTTTTATGCTACTACAGAGACATACAATTCATCCATTGAAGAATTAACAAGTGAAAATTTTAATATTTTGATTGAACATAAGAATGATATTATGAAATCTTTGATTTCAAAATTGGATGATTTGCAGGAAGAGAAGAAGAAGGATGAAAAACGACTGGTTATCTTTTGCGCCAAATGTAGAAAGAAACACTTCCTTGGAAAGTGACCACTTAATAGCCTGAAAGTTTACAAAAATTTTTAAGAGGACCATTCAACAGAACATTTCCAATCACTACCAAGATTACTAAAAACACTTCGGAAATCAAGTAAGGAATCAAATCGACTACTAGGTATAACAAAACCCATCGCCATTTGATACTTGGAATAATGCTTATTTCTTGAGCAGGTTCCTCAACATGTTTATAATCCTGCAATTTCATGGAAAACTTTTAATCCTCCTCCAATTTAATATCCTACTTCATGGCCATAGTGGCCCTATCCTTGGCCCTCATCCTTGAGCTAGATACATCCATGGCCTCAAGAGTGGTTTGGATCCTTCTCTCTAAGGCAATATCCCATGCAAATTCAATCATATGAGCTTCAACAACAACCACAATTTCTTTCCAATGCACCATCAAGTCATCCTCTTCCATGTTCCCAGCTGCATGTGAAACCTTTTCCTAACCTTAATCCATATCCTACCCCAAACCCTAATCCATACCCTTACCCTATACCTAATCCAAACCCTAGTCCATACTCTCATCCACACCCTAACCCTAGTCCATACCCTCATCCATATCCTAACTCTAGTCCATATCCTAGCCCATACCCTAATCCACCCTATATCTAACCCTAATCCATATCCTAAAACTAATCATAGTCTTAATCCAAAACCTAGAACTAATGCTAGTTCAAAGCCTAACCCCAATCCAAATCCAAATAATAGTCCAAGCCTTAAGCAAAATCCTAGCCCAAACCATCTTCTAAACCCTAATTTAAACCATCAGGTTGCCCAACAGTTTGAAACACCTATCCTTCCTGCTATTGAACATGATGTCACATCTCTCATATTGGGAAAGGGAATGAATTTGGAAACTACCCCCATTACCACAAAACATTTACCCAAGAAAGATATAATTCAAAGACCACCAGAGGAGTAATCTTTCATTGGAACTTGTTCACAAAATGTTGTTGAAGCTCAAAACCCTAGAATCTCTCTAAACCATTCTTGTCAATTTGAAAATCAAATATTTGATCCTGAACTTGAGGGATTAATCTTTTGTCTTTCACCAAATTATTTGTGCCTCTAGGAGAGTGACTATCAAACTGTGGAAGACTTTCATCATTTGGAGAATCATAAATATGTGGATTCCATTAAATCCTAGTTTAAATCCTGGTTTCGAGGAGTCATCAACGCACCTTATTTCCTCATCATTCAAAAACTCTTGGTGCCATGTCAATTTAAGCAATTGGTTTCTCATGCTTTGGTATGTCTTGAAGTCTATTCTTTAAAACTAAGTGTGAGTATAATAAACATTTTGTTACGCACATGGCTTCATTGGAAGTACGTCTACACTTAAAGGTGATATTTCCTTCTTTAAAAATAGGGTAGGATAATATGAGAATGATGAATAAATATGTATAACAAAACTCTTGAACTTGTGATTCCATAAAAGCACAACTTTTGAAATTTCTATTATTATGCACTCTCATGGTAAGAACTGTTAGAACAACTTCACACTTAATGCCTCATATTTTATAAAGTGACTTTGATTATTGATCAATATGTTAGTGAAGGGTATTGTTATAAGTTACATGTAATAATTTTTCCTATTCTAACAAACTATCATTCAGAAAAACTTTTGAAGTCCCTTTTCGAAGGAATCAATGAAAAAACCTCCTATGGTAGACCACACCTACAAAAATCTAATAAGCTTTCAAAAAGAACCCTGACATGATCAACTAAAGGAAACTTTTTGGTCATTATCTGGGATGTTTTTTAAATAAGTTCTTAGGGTAGCATGACCAACCTGTAAAGAATTGTAATTAAAAACGTTTCATGCCATCCTCCACCCTTAAGGAGTATATTCTCTTCTCCACCTATTGAGTAACTTATCTAAGGTTAATTATAATCATAGTTTTTCTCTACAAACATAAAAAATTAATTCAGGGATAGGAGGTATCATTGTGATCTGACCTACTATGGTCATGGGTCCTAAGGAGAATTACGTTACCACTCTTGGTCACCAAGCTAGGGTAATGGATTTCAGTTGAAAAGCTAGAAGACAAGAGGTCTCATCACAAGATGGATTGTTCATTCTTGTTATTTCTCATGAACGACACTATCGTTAGCTAGTTACCAAGCTAGGAAAACAAACTTCAATTAATTTCTAAAAAGAGGAAAATTAAATGTTCTTAAATGACTCTAAATGCATATCTAATAGGTGGGAAAAAAGCATTTCATGAGGTTAAAAGGTATCCCTGTCAAGGCTATAGAAGCCCGATGGTAGCAGGGCTATGCCTGTGATATTAAAGTTAATTTTACACTATGATTTACTTGGTTGTTTTTCCCTTCCCTGAGCTCATTATCAATCTCTTTGACAATGGCTTTAAAATCCTTCTCGTGTTATGACTTGGAGTTCTATATTTCTGGAATGATTTTTATAGACATGGAACCCTTAGTGTAGGTAATTCACCATGCCTAGGCAATAGGAGCTTCAAATATACATGGATAATGGTAAAATGGTCACTGTGGGAAGGTATTACTATGCCTACTTTTAACACCATGGCTTTTAAATCATGTCACTCATATTTACAATGAGGAGATTAAATTGAAACTTTTGATTTGAGATGCCCGTGAGATATTCTTTTTGGAAATTTTAAAAGATGGCTATTTTTATTCAAGTAATAACACCATCCTTGCAATTTAGTTTTTTCATGGCAACTTTTGTTTTAGATTTTCTTGAAATCAGTGTAAGCAAATAAAGAATTCAACAGACACTTTGTTTCTAGAACAAATCTTATTTAGCACAGGAAGTGTGATCACATAGAATTGCAAGAACATCATTAGGAATGCCTATAACTGTTTTAATTTTGTTTTTTTGGAAGGGAGTGACAATACGATAGCTCCTTGCATGAGGACATGCAATATGGTCAGCATGGGGGGGTGTGGAGCCTCCATTCTGTCTTATTATTACTCAAAATATCCAATGTTATTGTTTGGATAAATGATTATTTTCAAGAATATTCATTACCTCCCTTTTTTATCAAGATTAAAACATTATTAATAAAGGTTTGTCTGTTGCAGGTTTAAAATTTATTTGATCATCCTTTTATACAAACTATGGACCTGCATCTACTTGCCTATACCATGCAACAGATTCCTGCACCTTTTATAGTTTCCTGCACTCTAAAGGATTCATGGACTATGCTCATGTTCCTACACTAGAGTCAAGGAGTGCGTAGAATACTCAAATATGGATGACATTACTTGGCTAACAATTTGAATCACAAGGAAGCAATAACATGTTGAAGAATTAAAAGCCTTTACAATGGTTAAACTATTCAATTTAGTTTATTCAATATCATTGGTGAAATCACAATGAGATATAAGTATGGTTCATTGCATACACCTCCATCCATTTATGACTATGACATAAGCATTGGAAATTACCACTATCCTGGCACAACAATCAGAATCACAACCTTCTATGGCAATAGTTGGTGTAATAAGTGATATGCCAATGAATTTGCACAAGAACATGCATTGTTCTTCGGAGGCTTCAAATCTGAGTCATGATATAAACAACTGTAGCAAGTCTTTTCAGGATGAAATTGAAGAGTTCTTGGTGCATTTGGAAAAACGGGTTGGTGATACTAGTCTAATTCTAGAAATGATGGTTGTCACGTTAGAGAATATTTATACTACCACTATTGTAGCTAGAACAACAATTGCGGCAGTGTATCTCATAGCACATACTATATCATCCATACCAAACCATTCATATCCTAATAAGGCTTTTCTAGAGGCTTTGGTTCATCAACTATTGCAAGCTATGGTGCATCTAGATCTTGGAACAAGGGTTAGAGCACATTGGACTTTTACAGTAGTCCTTGTGACATCATTTATGACTTCTCGACCAGGGTCCCATTCAACATATTCACCAAGAGAACATGGCCTAAACAAGGCAAAGATATGAAATATACTCAGATGACATAGAAGGTCGAGTTTACAGACCGAGAAGAAGTTGCACCGAGAAGAGACATTGATGTAAAGAATTGTACAGTTCATCCAATTCCTACCCAAACCCATAGCTTGAAGCTTCCTGGAGTAGGTTCTACAAATGATGGAAAATTTTCTAGTGACATTCTCAAGAATAAATAAATGGATTCTCTTAGGCTTAGTGGACATCAAATGGCACTGTATCCTTCCTCACTGTGGGCTCAAGCATCTCCTGAGAACACACCAACAAATTTTGAGGCAATTAGCAACACTTACAACCTTGCTTTACAATTATCTCGTGTCAAGAGTTTATGTTATAGTACACTAATTCAAAGTTTCCATCTTGCATTGATACTGACGAGCATTTCCCTTGATCAAGATTATTATTTATGACCATGTCACTGCAGGAAATCATTTCTAAACAAGGTTGAACTAGATTTGGGAGGTTTTGACCAAGATAAATATGAATCTATTCATATCCTATTGACTAATTCTGAATGGAGGAAACTGATTATTCAAATCGCACTTTCCAACAATCTCACCATTCTAGGAAAAGAGGAACAATTCACCTATTTCGTCATTTAGTTGCAAAGATAATTTTATTCCTAGAAAATTGTTGAGATCAATGATCTTCCCTCCTATATTTTAATTGGTTGATTTAAAAGCCCAAATTGTAATTCAATGCCTATATATAAGCTTAGAAACTACTTGGAGTAGGGGGATTAGTTAGTCAGTTAAGCCTTTGATAGCATAAGAAGTAACGAGCGATGCAAGTAATGATTGGCCAATCAATGCCTTAACGAATTCAAAGCCAGCTCAAAAAGCCAACGCTTTGAAATAGGCGGTGAAAGACCAGACAGATATCGCACTTATAAGATCTCCTAGTAGTACTTATTGAATGCACTCATCCCTTCCAGCCTTAAGAGAGGGCTCGGACTAGGCACTTCAATTTTCCCAAAGATGCATGTTAACCACACTCGAATCTGCTATAACTTATCATGGGCCATACTTATATCTAAACCTTATATCTAATCCGTTTAATCCGTATTGTTAATGTGTTTACCGGAACTTAGATCTCACTAATTCACATTTCCCAGCTAGATACTACAATCCATTATTCAGCCCTATGACTTTTCATTAAACTAAATAATGAAAGGCTATGAATTTGATTATTCCTATCCATCCTCCGCTTACTTTGTTCAATTGCCCTTTTTCCTGTCACCGTGCAATAGAATCGAATTTTCTCCCCAACTCGAATAGAAAAATAGTTATTCCTCCCGACTGGCACCAATACTTGCGAGAGGTGGGACGAAAACTCGGTTGTAAAAAGGCTCTGAAAGGTCTGAAGCACCAAATGAAAAGAAAGCGCGATAAGTAGTTGTGGTTAAGAGAGATAGCTTAGCGTTCAAAGGGTGGAAAAAAGCTTCTGAAAAGGGCATCATCTGCCTATGGAGGTCAGTATGTTTACCAGCACACGAACTAGCACGAGGTGCGGGTCCAAGTGATTATATATAGATATACATCTATATAAGATATAATAACAACTAGCTTGGAATGTGTTACCATCATGAAATGTATATAATCGGGATGCCTACCGAACACCAGGGAGAGGGGTAAAGCGCTAATGTGGGCTACATCTATAGCTATTAGGAGCCTTTCCTTCATTAAGAAAACAACTTTCCAAATAGAAAGTGCTTGGTCCAATATTATGGAAGAGCCAGACCAGTTCTTTGAATTCTTTGGTGAGATCAAGCCTTTACCTGGATTTCGTCCGCTATATTTCATGTTCCTTAAGCAAGCCGGGCTTCTCGAGCTGCTAGTTCGATGGTTTTACAATAGGAAGTGAGGATGCTTGTTTGTCAACATTGATATTGTGGTCCTCCTAAGCCCTTAATGACTCCAAGTGTCTGTCTAGGTCTCTAGGGGATCCGTAGTGATGGAGTGCTGCTGTATATGATCAAATGTAAGGTTGGGTGAGATTTCTTCTTGTTGCAAAAAGAACTAAATGCAGATTGGTTCTCCTCCCGAAAATAGCAAGTTGTTTTATATACGTAATAATGCATCTCATATAATAGCCCACAGGTAACTAGCCGGTAGGCGTCTTACCCATTTTGGGAAGTTGGAGGCACGAATGGAGAAGTAAGATTATTCACTTCACGTACCTCTCCTCGACCTCCTTGGCCGAGTCGATGAAGTCTTTTTAGTCGAGTGTGCTAACGCACTCTTCGGGCCTATTGTCAAGGGTTAGCCTACAGGCATAGAAGGATCACATAGAAGAGAGGAGAATCTAGTCCTAATGTAGCATCATGCAAATTATAGCTTATGGATTGCTTCTCCTACTTGTTGGAGTTAAGTGTTGTCTACATAATGTAAAGATCATTTTCAAGAATTAATTGAAGAAATTTTTAGCCGTGCTTTGTCTATCTATTTGTTGCATCTAATGATTTTAATTCTTGTGTGAACCAGGTTACAAATAGAGGGTGTGAGCTGGATGGGTTGGCTACCAGACTAGCTCGACACTGCTCTTCATCTCTTAAATTAAACATCATTTAAATTATTATTTAAATGTGAAGTGTATTTAATTATTTACAATCTCTTTCATTCTTCAAATTGGTGTTATTTGATTTGCTGCAATGTTTTCCTTTCAACTACAAAATTAGTTTGATTTGTTGCATTAAGAATTGTTCTTGCACTCAGAATATTTCTTCCTATCAAATGAAGCAAGAGATTCATATTAAATAAATTTATTTCTTAAGTTTATTTACACAGTAAATTTAGTTGTTATGTTGTCAATGCTTTCAGGTTAATTTTACACGGAGGTAGATGGAGTAGAATTAGTGCAGGGAGAATGGTCTTGAATTTCTCTTGAATTTATTCCACCATTTACAGTCTTTTTGATATTGTGCCAACACTACTTGGTTTCTAGTTTGATTCCATTCTGTTTGCTCATAGTTATAATTTCTTTTCACATTGTTAAATAGTACATGATTACGTTTTATTTCTCGCATGCTTTTAGTTGTTTGGATTGTTGTTTCTCGAATTCTCTTTTAGTGCAAGATTTCATCTATTGTCGAGAATAATGCGCAAGATATAGTATAATTTGTTTTGCAAGTTGCCAGGGGTTCTCACTAGAAATTCATGTGGCATCTCGAAGTTCATGAACTATCTGGATTGACGAATTAAATGTTGGTACATTTATAAGCCCTATATTGCATGCAACAGCATAATGCTTAGAAGCATCGTCCATGGCTGTTAGATGTCTTCTAAAATATGACATAATCACCCTTTCCTCTATATGTGTAGGTGACATGTGAACATCAAAGAGCTACTTTCTTTGCCCATGTACAGTCCTTTGTTGTGACTCATCAAATGAAATATTATACACATCCATCACGAAATCATCATCAAAGAGGAAAAACTCTCCTTGCTCACTCAGGATTGGTTCTGATTCTAGAGGTGGCAGAGACTAAGGTGTGACCTTAGATGTTCTTAGCATGGGGTCAGTATCTTGGTCCTATGTCTCCTGTTCCAACTCCATGTTTGTTGCTTCAAACATCTTCTCAATTTGTTGAACAAGTTCCTAAACCTACACTTGCTCACCCTCTTCATCCTCTACTAGCTGCTCTGACTCCTCAACCTATATAGGCACAATTTCCTCTTTCATTGCACCTTGCCTTTCTTCTTGTTCATGTTTCTTATTCTCTTCCCTCTCTCTCCTTCTTAGCTTCTGCTCTTCTTTCAAATTCTTCTCTGTTTCTAGCAAATTCCTCTTTGCATCCTCCAACCTTTCCTTCTCTCTCTTCCTCCATTCTGCTCTTCTTTCATGTTGTCAAATATTCGCCTCTATTTTCCAAAGCTACTTTCTCAACAATATGATCTTCTCTAAACTTGTAGATTTTCTCAGCCTCTAGGTTCTCGATAATCTTCCTCTTGCCTTTGTCCTACACTACTTTTCTTCTCACTACTACTATTGTTACTACCTGTAGAGTTTCTTTCCATTCTATATCCATGTTGACCGATTCATTGAGGTGTTGTAGCAATACATCTAAGGGTCTTCCTCTGGCCATTGACATGCCATGTGGATCCATGGATAATACACCTTTGCATAGTGGTTCTTACATATACATTGGGGATCACACGGATTGAAATCCTTGGTTCCTAACTCAAACCTCTTCAATTCCGCAACCTCAGTATCTACATCCTTCAAGCTCTAGATCTCGTACAATCCAATCCACAAAGGAAGAGCAGACTGTGGTGCCTTTGTCTCCTATGTAGTCCTATTGATAACCTTGTGGAGATGTGATATGCGACCTTTGCATGACCAACTTATCCATGGAAAACCTTGATAGCACATGCAGAGGATTATCTCTACCAAAAATCCTAATGAAGGTGCCACATGGTGAGGCATACCAATATGTTATGCTAAGAAATTCCTACATCTCTTCTTGGGACATGCAAGGTAGATCCTACTCAAATATCATCTTGTAAACCGGGGTGATGAAGTGGTTAGATAGCCTCACCATGACTCCTCGTTAGATGCACTCAGAGAGAAACTTGCAATAAATTTTGACAACATCATCTCATGGTGTCCATGTCCAACCCATGCCAAGAAACTGATGTTGGGAACATATTGCATCAAGTAGCTACACATATATATAGAATCTCGCTTTCTCATCCTTGGGAAGATTTTAGGAATTAGTCACATGCAGCTTCAACATAAGAGCCAACATATCCAACTAGTTGAATGGCCTCCCTTCATTTTCCAATTGATCCAACACAACCACCCAATTTTGTAGAAAGGTCTCCGTGCTCTCTTGACCATACAAGTAGCATGCAAATATGATCAAGATTTTGTAGGCCTTCCTAAGTGACTTATTCTTATAGACCTGATTGGATGTCGACCTAATATTCAATGGATCTTTTACCCAATTCTCCACGATGTCTCTAGTTTCAACATTGTTGTGGAGTGTATAGAAGAGTACATCCATGTGGTTCACCAGTTGTGGTATGTGATACATATAATGATAGTTTTATGACCTGAAGGTAGCAATTTGTGTTCCACTGGCACTGCTCAATGTCATTGTCTCAAGATCATATGTGAGATAATCTAGTGAATGATGTCCGCACATGGGAAGGTGGGATACCTGCATGCAACCCTGTACAAGCCTGACTTGTGGATGTTGACATAGACTTGTTGATCTTTGAGATCTTCCTTAAGGAAGCCTACATATATGTCCTTAATTTCCTACCATGTTATTTTGATGTCCTTCTCTCTGAAAAATTATGCGTCTACATAATTTGGCAAGTTCATTGACACCTATTCAACTACATCTCCAGTGTTTCTCTCTATAGTATCCTTTGATCTAGCTCTCTTAGAAGCCATGTTACCTGTAATGGTAAGAAGTTGCTCAACAAATGATGTACCTGGAGATAAAGAGGAAACTCATGGGATTCAAATATTATCTTGAAATAAAAAAGAACTTCAAGGACCAATCATGCAATGAACTAGGAAAATTTTGGGTAAGATTGCGCACTATGACTTTGAGAGGTGAGCGACTGTCAGCTGGAACTGTGCATTACGTAGTCCCAGTTGCGAGTGAGAGGTGATGATGACTAGAACTGTGTAATGCGTAGTCGAATGTTGCTTGCTGATCACTAGAACTATGTAATGACTAGTTCAGTCTAGCTTTGATGTTGGTTGGGACTTCACATTGTGCAATCTTAGTGGGCAAGATACCTAGAGCGGCTCCTGGAATTGTGCAATGCATATTTGGAACTAGTCACTAGCATCCTATGAGAAATTTCAGGATCGAAGGCAGAGCCTTCATATCCAGAAATGTATAGTGCATGCTAGGAAAAGGTAGATTTGGGCCAAGGCAACCAAGAACTACCTAAGGGAAACTTGAAAACGAGCAGATCTAAATGTGTGAGTGAAGGATGGTGCAGATATTAGTGAATAGTGATGCATTTAATAAAACGAAATGCAGGAATCAGTCAAACAGAAGAACAATGAAGCTTGTGGGGAGAGTTGCTGCAACGATGACCATTAGTGAAAAAACTGAGTTATGAATGTTTCACTTAGGAAAGGAAATGAAAAGCTTAAAATGATACTTCTATAAGCTAAAAAAAATCAAAACACCAATGGTTGTTCAAAAAAATGGGTAGAAACAACACTGTCACAAGCGAAGGAAACAGAAGCGACATAAAAAGTAGCAAAAGACAAGAAAAGCAAGACTTACTCGGAAACGTTGTGCCAACTATGCTAAAGGTTCCTAGATGCCTCAGGAATACCATAGCTCCAATATCGAATGTGAAAATGGGCTCTGGCAGTTTCCATTAAATATATTTGATTTATTTAGGTTTTATGACGTGAAGGCCAAAAATCTAGGAAAAAGCAACAAGTGGCGGCAGTTTCTAAAATTAACTCAAGCATAACTTCCACTACTAAAATAGATCCCTATATTTTAGGGATATTTTTTCACTTTTTATTCTCTTTTTTTTTCGAGAAAGGTTGCCATGCATGAACATAGAACTTGCATTGTTCTGGGGGGGACGAGGAAACTTACTGAAACATTCCTTAGGTAATGGCTAAGGGGAGTTTTTATTGCAATTCCTGGGCTAAGTGGTTCTGGCTACCTCTCATGATCTGCACAATTTCCCAGCTGAGGACAAGCAACCAGCTGGGTTTGCGAAATTCTCGAGTTGAAGCTCACTACTGGTTTGAACTATGCATTTCATGAGAGCAAGGCTGGTTTCCCTCTAGGATTGCGCAAATCATCAAGGAAGTGCTAGAACCCGATGTAACCAAGTCACGGGGTCAGCTCGTGGTTAGAAAACAAAGCAATTATGAAAACAAAAGTTGTAAAGTGAAAGATAAAACTCAATGAAAGCACAAGTACATGGGCAATGCAAGACAACCTCTTGAGATTTTAGTAGGGAGGCCCCAAAACGAAGCATAGGAAAAATTTTGGAGGGTGGTTTTAGCTGCTACAACAATTTTCCAATTTCTTCGTTTTCCTCTATTTTCCTTCAATTTCCTCCTCACATGCAACCTGTGACCTTTCACCTTCCTTTTTTCCTTTATTTTGATAAATAAATGCCAATAATATCTTTTTGCCTTTGCCATTGCCTTTGCCAATTTCCTTAGCCATAATAAACCAAATCAACACCCACTAAGATGTTATTCCCAACATTCATCTTGGAATACGTGTCCCTTGACCTTGATCTTATTTTTCCTTTATTAAATTTATTACCTAAAATTTTAACCCATGGGCTATTACATGTGGAATCTCAAGAAAAATTTATGCATTCATTTACTAAATAAAGATCATATAATATTTTATCATTAATAAAGAGAAGTCACCTAGACAACCCAAATTTCCTAATAGCTTGACACTAGAAGCATTATTGTGGCATTGATTTATTGATAGTTTCTCCTTGATACATGGTGAATAAAAAGTTATATGTTAAAAACGTTTTGTGGTAAGATACAAAATCTCTAGAATCAACCAAAACTTCTAATATGACTATAAATTTAGGGGTCAAAATCAACTTAAATAATAATTCATCGTAAAAAAACAATCATTATAACTAGAAGCAATATTAATATTTTCAAAGGGTCTAACTAGTAACTTGTAGTCATTGACTTCATTAAAGTGACTTAATAAATTTTATTAGAGTGTAAACATTTTTTCTTCATAGGATACACATGAAACTATAATGGGAAACTGTGTTTCATAATTGGATAATCTTAATGCTTTAGTCCACCCCAAGGGATCATCTTCAAGAGCTTATTAAACTCATGATGATGAATCTTGGACACAGGGGGATCAAAACATTAATACTATCCTATTAACAAATGAAGTTTTCCATATATTTTAGAAGTTCTATAATTTTCCCACTAATCTCTAGTTGTCAAGGCATGTAGTACTACTTATATATTGTACCTACATACAAAAAAATCTACGATATTCAAAATTTATCTTTTAATTTGAAATTCATTCAACATAAGGTATTAACTTAATATACCTTTCCGTATGATACAACTTATTTATATTCTTAACCTATTCAACCACTATTAATTTAATTAAGCTCCCTTTCATCATTGTTTTGTAGGGGGTCCTCCTTTTCTTAATAATTTTATGATTAGATTCAAATCCACAGAAGCCCTCAAATCAACTAACTAATCAGTTTCTTCTATGGTATATCAAAATGAATGTTTCCATAAAAAATAAAAAGGAGAATCAATACTTCACTATAAAATTGGTATAATGCATAGGTAGATATTTAAGGTAATTACGTAACAAGAAGATGACATAATAGATAATTTTATAACGAGATTACATAATTATTAAATGTTGTGACATCTTAACGACATAGAGGGGATAACTGTGGTTAAACTGTGTTTTTTGAGCATAATTCAAATTTAAAATAAAAACAGATTATGAGAAGATGTTACATGTCATTTAGTTGCATTAGGAAAATGACCATCAGTTTGGATCTTTCACTATCCACAAATGTGTCCCAAGAGCATTCCCCTCCAAAGTTAGAATCCAAATCATCCCAAATAATGTGTAATTCCTGGATCACATGGTACAAAACCTTGTTTTTGGCTACCTGTGAAGTTCCCTAGTTTAGTTTTGCACATATGTAGAGAAGACCATTAACAGTTGCGCATAAGTATGCATTGTCTTACACTGTGACCTACGAACATGACCTAATGCATGTAAAAAATAAAAAGTAATTTATAGAAGCATTGTTGGTAGCATCTATCCCAACCATCATGGGTGCATATTCAGTTTTGATCCCTCCCATCGTGGAGCAACTCCCCTTCCTTTGTGGAACCTCTATCCCACTATTAGTCGATCTCATCCCTTGGAAAATGGATCCCAAACTTCCCATTCTTTGCCTATAAATCTACCACAGGTCTGAGGATTGGGGGAGGATTGTTGGAAGTAGGTTTATGATATTGAGATTATATTGGGAGGATATTCTTGCAAGGGAGAGGGTTCGAGAATGTAAAATGGACTTGAAAAATCAGGGCTATATGGTGAAGAACTAGCAAAGGACTCCAAGGATGAGAGAAGGAAGTCCCAAGCAATGGCAAGTAAGGGTAGAGACAAGGAAGCAACTGGTATTGAGACCCTCTCTTGCCTTGTTAAGAACTTGACTACAGAAGTGTCTGAACTCAACCAAAATAAAATAGCCACATTTACAAACATCCATCCACCTAGACAGAAACAGGGAAGTAATTCATCAAGCAGCAACTAGTTCACTTCAAAACCTGTGTAGAAATCTGTGTTCTAGGTCGAGTAGTGTGAAGATAGTAAGTTATGTTCTTTCCATGAAGAACATCACCTTGAGAACTCTTTCTTAGACTGGAAGCGAGTCATAAGCACTTTCTGTAGTCATACACTCAATGCAGAAAGCAATATGTAGGAGTAGCTAGAAGACATTGATGACGATGAAGAGGTTGATCCTAACGAGCCATCAAGCTCTAGGCATGTGGTCAATGCATACTAGTGCTCGCAAATGATGTCAACGGTGAATATCGAGAAGTAGTTGTTATAGACATATTTGAGAACTGCAACCCCAATCATATATGTCGATAAACAAAGGGATATTTAACCCTTAAAAGTGTTGTTTCATATCCTAAAGGATCATGGTCAATTGATTACATCATTTCCCAGAATTTCCACTTGAAAAACTACTCAGAACTGGCCAAAACTGGACCATACTAACTGCTCCAGGGTCAAGGTGTGATGCATACTGGCTGCTACACTAGCCAGGTGTGATGCACACTGAAAGAGCCTTCTGTGGGGTGCGATGAGCGAGAAGAGACAAATGGAAAAGATAGTTTTCTAAGTGGATGCTCATGAAATCTTCTAGAAGCTTCTCCTATGAATCTTGCTTCTCTGAATTCGCCCAAGGATGAGTAAGAGATCAAAGAAATCTCTAAGTGGAACGAAGAGCTATCAGTGAAATGACACTAATCGAAAACCCAGAGCTGACTCACCCCCTTGCAAGACATCTATATATGGATCCCTCATCTTAGATATCTAGAGGCTGGAATTTTGTAATTTGTAAGGAAATGTTGTTGGTTTGTCTTTGAGATATCGTATTGTTGGGTGATCTTTCTTTTCATGAGGTGAAGAGGCCTTTCATGCTAGGAGGATGATGCTAGATCAGACAGCTGGGTTGTAATCCTCTCTTCTACTATTAATAAAGTTATTTCAGTTTCCCCCCATATAATTGTGTATTTGTGAATCTTTTTATTGGTGAATGCGATTGTATGGTTAATGTATTTCTTATTCTGCATTGTTTATGGTATTATGGATCTCTATGCTTTCATGGTGTTTTGTTGCTTTGCCTCTAGAGGTATTCTCTAAAGCGGGACAAGTAGGAAAGGAGTGGCAAGCTCTATCTAGGGAGAGAGGAAACAATAAAGGAGCCAAGCGAAAGACTGAGGTTGGTACTCTTTGCTTCTCTCTTATCTATCATACATAAAGGAAATCACAAGTTACTTTGATTGTTTGTTTCTAAGATAGCTATCCATCTTAGTGGGACTAGCAGATTGAAAAGACACTAGTTTTTCCAGAAACAAAATGATGACACCACTGGAGACTGAATATTTTATTTCTTTGTTATTGTTGTTTGCTTTATAAACTACATATGAAGCCTGAAGTTAACCCAACTAGCCTTCGAACTACTCTTGCTATGCACGTGCAAAGTAGATCAATGCTGCTTCAATCAATCTCTTGGTTGGTTTATGAACTGAACATCTAACTTGCAAATATCCTAAGTTCCCTAGTGATAGCTCAATAACCTTCTAAGATCATAGCCCTGTACTTTGTTTTTACTATCTATCGTAGCTTAGTTGAAAACACTAAACTTTGCTGCAAATTTTGAGGACAAACCAAACTCAGTTTCATTCCCTAGCCCATCACACTATCTGTAACTGGTAGCCTGTATGCATTGCACCTCCCGTGTATTGTAGGTGAGATGAATCCCTATTTCTCTTAAGGACAGGTGCGATGATTTAATGATATTATTTTCCTCTTTGGAATTTGGTTTTTTCTCCTTGTTTTCAGCTCTATTCAGTAGTTTTGCTGCTTGTGATCAATATCTCATTGTTGAAGCCTTCTTCCTTTACATTATTCAACCTCCATTGATAATGATTTGTGAATGTTTTTTTTATGTTTTTTTCATGATTTACAGTCCTCCTTTGTCAAGAGTAGCTTAATCGAACTGTCATTTTTTATACAAAAGTGTCGTAATTTTAATTTTGAGTCAAGAAGAAGAGTGTCATAAAGTCTTCCTCTTTTAGATAGTTGGTTGTACTTTTGTCATTGTATTTGATTTGAATTGTCAATATTTGAATTGTTGAAAGTAGTTTTCCATTTGAAATCAAAAGTGTCATTTTAGTCTCTTTTTCATTTTGAAAAGATATTGTTGAAGTGTCGTTTTGAAGAAAATAGTTCAGATCTGTACTTAGTTTTCATTTTTGGCATCCTCACATTAAGGAAACGGAAAAACAAATACATGCATGTGCATTTTCATTTAGATTGCATGCAGAAAATGATTTAGGAAAAGTGCATTTAGTGTGTGCTCTTTGCTCCTTGTTGAAAGAATCATACTCTTCTTTCCTTAGTAGCTAGGATTTTCATTGCTAAAAAGAAAACAAATGACTGTTTATCATTTTAGATTGCGTATTTAGGAATTTTACATCTAAATCACGCGGTGAACCTTGAAAGACAAGCTTCTAAAAAGATCAATTCTAAAATAAACCTCAATGAACATAAAAATGCTTTGGAACCTAATGCAACACATATAGAAGTCTAGGCTAGAGACATGTTCTGACATTGTAAAACCTGGTAACTATCGTTTTCATTGAAGATTGGGTGATTCCTCCTCTTTGATATGACAAGTGCCAATACGGATTTGTGCTCCCCGTACCATCGAGTATATATTGGGAGACCATAATAGGCTGATATCCTTTATCCTTAGGGAGACGTGTCTGCCGCCCTATTGATCACAATGCACTAAACACAACATTCGGGAAGATTGACTGTCGTACATAAAGTCCTTGGTAATTTCTCTGTAATTTACCACCAAGGTGTATATTGTAGCTTTGAGATTGATTTGGTAATTCCTCTGTCTAGATTTTTAGAGTAGTCACTTTTGTTCCTTTTCGACTCCATAAAAGAAAAGGTCCATCTAAGCACTTGTCACTTCAGGCTTACTAAAAGTTGAAGGCGACTAGAGTCACCTTTAGCTTTTTCTCGACTCTTAAAAATTGAAAAAGCAAAGTTATGTCAAAGCGTCATAAAATTTATTTAATTCGGAATAACATCCTTGTTCCTTCGTTGATCTTAGGTTGAGGTAATGGAGTCCACCAATCAAGGACTTCCCCTTGGGGGGAATCCTAGTCCTTTCCCTTCTTGGGGAGATATTGGTGATCCATATATGGCTACATTGTTCCTTCTAGGAATCTCAATTGGCCTGCTAGTATGTCTATTCTCAGCCTTTGTCATTCAAAACACTATAATTCCTCAGCAATTGAATCAGCAACCAGATGATACTGAAGTTGTCCCTTCACCTTCTACTTCGTTTGTTCCTCCCTCTCCTTCTTCCTCTTCACTTGGTGAAACTAGTGATACTAAAAACCAAGTAACTGAGAAGAAGAAGAAAGGGAGGAAGAAGAAGAAGTCAGTCAAGCAAGGGGGAAACCATGCATCATCAGGCAAAAATCCACACATTGAAACTTAAAACCCAAATCCCCATGCATAATTTTCAAAGGGAACCACTTTCATCGATATTTTCCTTGCATTCCATGGATCTTGAGAGAATGGTATCCCTGTTTGCACCATCCGATCTCATCAACCTCTGTCAATCATGTTGATAGCACACCATCAACTAGTGAAAATGAAGTCAATGGACGAAAAGGAAAGTCCAGATTTCCTTGTAGGTTTTGTGAAGGTGATCATGCCCTTCACCATTGTCCTTTTCTGGATCAAGCCAAAAGTATCTTTGATAACCGTCCTACTTCACCATAGCGACTTTCGCCTGGATACAAGAAACTCTTGCCAAGTCCATCACTAGTTGAAAATTCATCTGACATAAATCAATTGTTATTCAAAATGCCTATCATTGAAGGTAAACCTTGTGAATCCATACCAAACCCAAGTCAATAGGTCGATATGGCAGTTGACCCAGTTTTGCCTTCAGAAGTTCTACCTTCAGATGATACAATTTCCAAAGAGAATGAGAACAACACCATTCAAATTATTTGTATTAATACAGAGTCTAATGAGCATGGGGGTAATCCACCCATTCCTTTACAACAGGTGGAAGGTTCCCTAGTTTAGGAGGTTTATCCAGCCATTTATACGGTACCTCCTCTGACCAGTTTAGTCATTTCCTTCGATTGGAATAAACTAGCGAGACCTCGCCTTCCATCTAGCGTACCATTCCAGATCATAGTACAAGTGTACAAAATGATCATGTCTAGCACTATCATAGATGAAGGGGCTTTAGTGAGTACCCTTTTGTCAACTGATTGGAAAGCACTTTGTTCACTATCACTTCTACCTGAGAATCAAAATTTGTTAGGCTTTAACAAAGGAACCAGTCGACCATTAGGGATCCTTCCAAAGTTAGCCCTAAATTTGAAAGGGAAAACCATTCATTTGAACGTGATGGTAGTCCAAGGGCCATTAGATTACAATCTACTCCTTGGGCGTGACTATGTTTATAGTATGGAAGCTGTCATTTCCACACTTTTCCGTGTGATGTGTTTCCCGCATGAAGGCAGAATGGTACAACTTATCGACCAACTTTCATTTCCTGGTTCAAACAAAGTTACAAGTCAAACATCATCCCTAAATGCTCTTTTAATGTCAAGAATGTCTCTTCAACCTTCATTTCATCCACCTAATTACTATGGGTAGTTCGGTGAATGTAATGAAGTCTAGGGGGCATGCATCCTGCTCTGCTTCAGCAAATGAACCCGGCTAAAACGATAGATTTCCTTGTAGGTTATATGATTGGTATGAAACAACATTTCCTTACAGGATTTTGGATTAGTCTGAAACATTTATTTCCTCGAAGGTTATGTGATTGGAAGTGCCGACCCACACCATTCACCTTTGTCTATTTCGATGGGCAAAGCCAAGGAAGTGTTCTACCTGCTCTGCAGACGAAATAATCCTGCTTAAATGCAAGGACTTCCATATGGTAACCTGGAAACTCTACTTTTCTTCATACGTGGGGGCATGCAACCCATTTTATGCAAGAAAAAGACAACCAATTAGGTTAGCTTTGTGGCAGTTTTAGCTTAGTTAGTTAGTTCAACTCCTTAGGTTAGGTGAATAGTCTGATCCACCATTCACCTTTGTCGGTGATGTGCAGACAAAGCAAAGGAAGGATTTTTCCTCAGACGAGGACAAAACCATGCTACCTAACCTCAGTAGTTCCTTAGCTTTAGTGTAGTTAGCTCTTTAGTTTGGTCATTTTTAGCTTGCATGAAAAGGCAATGAGCAATGTTTCGCACGGTGTGAGCTCATTAAAAAATGAACCTACTAATAAGATACATATTTAAACAACTGGCACGAGAAATCTTTCCGCAATGTTCGAGATCATTAAAAAATAAAACTAACATTGAGCACATGTTGGCACAAGGTTCAAGCTCATTAAAAAATAAACCCACCTTTTGTAAACGACCTTTGTGATTGCCTTGCTATCAGCCTTTTGAGCCTTGTTTGTGTTCACCTCCATTCTTTTGGTCGATCATACACTTCCACTTGATTGTTTACCCTTTTGAGGAACAGTTGCAACAAGTGATTCTATTAGCCACCCTCTTCACTGCCATGTTTTGAGAAGTTCCAAACTTACCTAGAACCAGCTGCTACCTGAAAACATCACTTGTTCCTCAAAAATGAGTTTCTTTTAAGCTCTTTTTAGACTTGTTAAATATGAAAAGATTGTCAAGCTATTGGCCTTCCCAGCTCATTAAAGTAAAGAGAAGCACCATCCCTCCTATACATTTTAATATTTTAGAACCTGAGGGATTATCAAAAAAAAATATCGAGCACTTGTCTTTTTCGGCTCGCTAAAACGATCAAAAAGTCATCCCTTTCATATTATTTTATACTTTTTTGGACTTAAGGGATTATGCTACGAAAAATGACTGTTAGAGTTTCCTTTTCATCCCTTTTCAAACTCTCTAAACATGAAAAGGACCGAGTTATCTTTGTCGTTAAACTGGTTAAAACAATAGTGACAAACTTTTCCACCTGGACAAGAATGAGTTTCACTATTACTAGGCTTGCTAAAACATAGCAACAGGTTTACCCAAAGGGAAAATTATAGAACAAGCATATGTTACCCTCCTCAAGCTTGAAACAAATAAAGAGGTACTGGTCAGCAATGACTGCGGAAAAAAGGGAATAAATCTTGAAGAACTTTATTGGTAGCAATTCACTCTTGAACATGACACTTTCACTCCATCACCATGATTGAGTCGGGCTAGGTTATTCCATTCATCGGTCATATCCCCATTGGTCCTCCATACCATCCATCTTTTGGGGTTAATCCTACCAATCCATTTCAGTGTCACCGATATGTTCAAGAGAAGTCATTCATAGAATTTACCACCCAACTAACACCTAATCCACTACAATACCTTCACCTTCAATTTTTCATGACCGCCATTCTTAAACCTTGTATCACCAAATCACTTTCACCTCCAGAAAATCATTGTCCTCGTTTTGTGTCGTAGATGTGGGATACATCAAGGCCCTCCTACGACGAGTCACTTCTTGTCAATATCAGTACATTATCCAAGAAGTTGACTTAGAAACAACCCTTTCAGTACCTTGAAGCTTGCATACCTCAATGGCAAGTTTCTCACTTCTGGAAACAAGTTTACATCAATGGCCTTCGACCAAAAGATTTTGCGTGGTGTTTAACATCGAATCATATATTAACACCACGTGAATTGTACTGCAGTACCTTGAGGGTCATTATCATTATTGGTGATTCCTCTCGCGCCTGTTAATAGCATACATCATTGGCTGGTAATCAGGCGATGTCTTTCCATGTTCGACTTTAGAACATCTTTTCACATGGATCGACTTGTACATCGGGTGAATATTTAATGAGTTTGAAAACCCTAGATCTAGTTTCATCCATCCAAGCTGTGATATATTTAGGAAAATAAAGACATTGAATGTACACAGAAGCTGCACAGATGATCATCCAAGCTAAGGGATGATGACTATAAATATAAAGAATCAATAGTCTACAACCACAGATGGTTATCTGTTACATGTACATGAAAATGAATTTATAAAAGTTGAGCATGGGAATTCCTGCCTCATCTAGATCATGAAAATAATATGATGATGATGTATTGTATTATATCTTATTATAGGTCACCTTCCAATTCGCATACCTCAGATCCCCATGAGAAATCATTTCACTCGACATCAGAAGATTTACAACCTCGTGCTTTAGGGGGCAAGTGTTATAGACATATTTGGGAACTATAACCCCAATCATATATGTCAATAAAACAAGGTCTCTTTAACCCCTAAAGGTGTTGTTTCATACCCTAAAGGATCATGGTCAATTGATTACGTCATTTCCCAGAAGTTCCACCTGAAAAACTACTCAGAACTGGCCAAAACTAGACCATACTGACTACTCCATACTCAAGGTGTGATGCATACTGAAAAAGCCTTCTGTGGGGTGTGATGAGTGAGAAGAGACAGATGGCAGAGATAGTTTTCTAAGTGGATGCTCATGAAATCTTCTAGAAGCTTCTCCTATGACACTTGCCTCTCCGAGTTTGCCCACGGATGAGTAAGAGATCAAATAAATCTACAAGTGGAACCAGGATCTATCAGTGAAATGGCAATAATAAAAAACCCAGAGCTAACTCACCCCTTTGCAAGGCATCTATATATGGATCCGTTATCTGAGAGATTTAGAGGCTAGACTTTTGTAATTTGTAAGGAAGTGTTGTTGGTTTTTCTTTAAGACATTGCATTGTTGGGAGATCTTTATTTTCATGAGGTGAAGAGGGATTTCATGCTGGGAGGATGATGCTAGATCAGATAGCTGGGTTGTACTCCTCTCTTCTACTATTAATAAAGTTATTTGAATTTTCATCCATATAATTATGTATTTGTAAATCTCACTATTTGTGAATGCAATTGTATGGTCAATGTATTTCTAATTCTACATTTTTTATGGTATTATAGATCTCTATGCTTTGATGGTGTTTTGTTGTTTTGCCTCTACAGGTATTCTCTAAAGCGGGACAAGTAGGAAAGGAGTGGCAAGCTCTATCAAGGGAGAGAGGAAAAAAGCAAGGAGCCAAGTGAAAGACCCAGGTTGGTGCTCTCTGCTTCTCTCTTATCTATCATACGTAAAGGAAATCACAAGTTACTTTGATAGTTTGTTTCTAACATAGCTACCCGTCTTAGTTGGACTACCATATTGAAAAGACACTAGTTTTCCCAAAAACAGTAACCCCAAAAGAAAACTGATCGTTACAACCTTAGGGGTAAAGGGGCTCCCCCCACACTTGGGGAAATCCAAGAGAAGATGAGATTACTGATAAGGAATGTCGACCTATTGGCCGCCCCAAATATGAAAACACAAAACAAGTCCAAGAACACGGCGGCAGACATGGTGCATCCATAAGCAGTAAGCTGCAAAACACTCTGTCGGATAACAAAAACATTTGTTCTAACTTGGACACCTCGGTAACTCTACCACCTTTGGACTACAACATTGTTGATGAAATGAAGAAAACACAAGAAAACATCAGTTTGTTTGAGTTAGCTAAGATCCAGAGTTAGCAAGATATCTCGTTGTGTGCATTGGGATAGAAAGCAATAGACAACACAACCTCTACTAGCAGGGGAGAAAGCACACCTTTCGGATTACTTCCCACTGTGCTCAATACACTCTAGATGGAAGAAGCTAACTCAATTTTGCCTCCATTCCTGCTATCTTTTGAAAATTTCAATCGCAATGTTCACAACTGCTTGGTTGATTTTGGTGTGGCAACCAACGTCATGCAACTCTCCATTGTGAAAAATGTCAATGCACAATGGAGCGATACATCCACGTGGATCATCCAACTTGATCAAACGTCAGTACCAACCATTGGGAACTATGAGACGTGATCATCTAACTATCTCATGATGGTCGATTCCACAAATTCATTAACATAGTGGTTGTGGACATATCAGAAGCATATGGTCTACTACTTAGCAGAGACTGGTCCAATAAGCGAGATAGATATTTTTCTATAGGCTGGTCTCACATGTGGCTTCCTTACAAGGGAAAGTGTAACCAAATCTAGGTGTTATCTGAGAGGTACATGAAGCATAATGTCACTCCCCTTAATGGCAAGAATGAACCGTTGGCCTTTGTAGATCTCATGTTTCACAACTTCCTCCTTGAAACAACATTGGGGTGTTATCCTTCACAGCCAACTCCAACCCCACCAGACACGTAGTTTGGATTCCTTCCTTGCCCAACTGATGGTAATGAAACTTGTATAGTACATTGTACCAATAGTAACAGTAGCAACAATAGCAGCAGTAGTAGTACTAGCACATCAAGTGCTCTGTGTACAAGTAAGTTGTGGACCATGTACTTTGACAGATCAAAGACATAGGATGACTCAGGAGCCAGGTGTGTCTTGATCGACCCTTACAATAGGAAGCATATAGTTTCAAGTTGCTTGGAGTTTGAGTGCATGAATAATGTTGCTGAGTATGAAGCACTCATGTTAGGCTCGCAGAAAGCCATTAGCCTCGACATGGTCACACTCAAAGTGGTTGGTGATTCAAAGATAATGGTATAGCAAGTATGTAACACCATTCACTATTTATCATCACATCTCAAAATTTAATAGCAATAGGTATGGTGACTAATCTCAAACTTCTAAACATTTAATATCATTGATGTACCATGTACGGATAATGTAGCTGCCAATGCGCTGGAAAATGCAACTTCAAGAATGTCACTGATTAGGGATAGATTTATTATTGAGATTTTGTAGAAACCATCTATCTCAGACAACATAAATAACTTACATGTGTTTAATGATGATCAACAAATAGTGAGTTCCATGGTCAACACTAATGTATTTCAAGATGAGGCAATAGACGATGATGAGCATGAGCGCTCTCTATAAGTAGAAGCTGGTAACAAGAAAGGCCACCTTATCACAAAAGGTGTGGAAAAATTGGAAAAGATTTAGGACTTGCAAGAACGTTTTCAGGGGCCAAGGAACAACAGGACCCACAGTTCCACCATGAGGCACAAATTGATTAACTTGGGAATAGAACAAGATCTGAAGTTTGTCAATCTTGGTACCTGTTGTACATAGCAAGAGCAACAGGCCTTTACCCTATTATTCAAATAGTACTAAGATGTGTTCACATAGATGTATGATGATATAAAAGCTTATGACATGCAGATCATCCAACACATCATCATGAACAAAGGATGGGTCAAGCCATATCAATAGAAGTTGAGGAAAGTAGATTCGTTGCTTGAACCCTTCACACAGAAAGAGCTTACTAAGCTGTTGGATGCACGGATCATATACAAAGTTATTCATTCCACATGGGTTTAAAATCTTGTTCCTGTATGTAAGAAGTTTGGAGAAATATGCTTGTGTGTCGATTTCCGGAATGTAAACCATGCCTCGGACAAAGGCAACTACCCCGTGTCATCTATGGACCACATTTTGCTAATAGTGTCTTCCTGACAGTTTCTTAGGATACAGTGAGGTTCTAGTAGCAGAACCTCATAGACTCAAAACTACTTTCCATACCAAGTGGGGTACATTTTCGTATAGACAAATGTCATTTTCGCTTATAAACACAGGTGCAACGTTTCAGCGTGCCATGGAAATCACTTTTCGCGAACTCATCAAATAGAGCATAGTGGTATACCATGATGATGTGACTATGTTCTCAAGTATATGAGAGGACCACATACGCCATTTGAAGAAAAATTTGGGGTGATGTCAGAGATACAAGATTTCCTTCAATCCCAAAAAGAGTATATTTGTAGTGTCGTAAGGGAACCTCCTTAGACACATTTTTTCCAAAAGAGGGATCAAGGAGGATCCAAAGCATGTCTAGTTTATCACATAGGTCCCTTACCTAGCCAAAAGGAAAGCCATGCAGTCCTTCTTGGGCAATATAAACTTCCTTTGGATGTTCATCTCATATTATCAGCAAATAGTTAAGCCGATGCAAGACATGATGAAGAAAGATGCAGTCTAAAGCCGGGTAAGAGGGAAAAATATGCATTTGCGTGGATCAAGTAGGCCATTATGGAAGAACCTACACTCTATGGCCCAGACTTCAAGAAGGATTTCTTGTTATACACCTTCACCTCCGATAATTCACTAGCTGTAGTACTCACTCAGAACGATGAACATCCCATCTCCCTCATGAGTGCAATAATGCAAGGACTAGAGCTCAAATACCCCACCATTGACAAGAAATCTTATGGAGTTTACAGGATGGTGGAATAATTAAGGCCCTATTTGCTAAAGAACTACTACATAGTCTTCATCCCTCATCCAATAGTATGCACATTCCTTATACAACAAGAATTGGGTGAACGATGTGTGAACTAGATGAAAATCTTGCAAGAATATGATCTTGAATTCAATCCAACTCACATGATCAAAAGACATGGGCTCTATAGACTTGTAGCTAAAGCAGTACAGGCTCTGGAAAGTGAAGAAGAGCTCACCAATAGGGAGTAGGAGATTGAGATGTATGATGTAAGGCAAGCAACTCGTACTGAAGATAAAACCTCTTGGTATGCAAATGTGAACGAGTACCTTGAGAACAAAACCATACCCCCTCACTTTTCCATCAGATAGAAGAGGGAATTACACCTAAAACCCTTAGCATATCACTTAGTGCATGGAGTGCTTTACAAAAAGCAACGTAATGGAGTTTTTCTTAGGTGCATGGAGGCACATGAATCAGAGAAGGTACTTCAAGATTTGCATGATAGACCCATTGGGGGACACTTTGTGGGAAACACCATTATGCAAAAATTTATGCGATCCGATTTCTACTAGCCCATATTATTCAAGGATGCACATGCTTTTGCCCACAAGTTCCCAGTTTGTCATTGATGCACCAGCAAAACACAGAGATCAACAACCCCACTAAACCCCATTGCAGTGACTGAACCATTCCAATAGTGTGGCCTGGATGTAATTGGGGAAATTTTTCCTCATTCGATGAAGCAACATTGGTACATTGTAACAGCAGCTGACTACTTCATGCAGTGGACAGAAGCAGTTCTGCTCAAACAAGTGAATGACCAGGAGGTCATCAGTTTCCTCTAGTATAACATCATCTCATGCTTCGACGTTCTAGTATCAGTTTTCTATTATAATGCAACATACTTATCATCTTTGAAACTCTATGATTTTGCATTACAAAAACTTGGTATAGTGTTAAAGCATTCATCTAACTATTACCCAGAATAAAATGGTCTCACAGAATCCACAAATAAAAACCCCATTCACATAATCAAGAAGATGTTTTTTCTGGGAAGCATAACTTTCATACCGCCCTGATGAATGCATTATGGGTTTCCTGTGTAACACCCAAGTCCTCTCTAAATACCTCACTGTACTTCCTAGTTTACGGAAAGGAAGCCATCCTTCCACCAAATATCTACTTGCCTACACTTTAGCTTTCCTAAGAATCCCAAGGAAAGCCTTGTGAGCTTGGACAACATAGGATGGATGCTCTCCATAAGCTTTAGGATGAAAGGATGAAAGCAAAAGAAAAATTCACACTCCACCAGAACCGTATCAAAAGATGGCTTGATAAGAAGTTTGCAGGGAAAGTTAACTTCATGGTTGATGACTTAGTTATGAAATGGGATAAGCCTCATGAAGACAATGGAAAACATACGAAGTTCCAGTCCCTTTGGATTGTTCCATACATAGTCCACAAGAAGCTTGGCCCACACATGTATCGTTTAAAATAACTTGATGGGAGGACTAGAAACTTTCCTATCAACAGGCAAGATCTCAAGCATTATTTTTAGTAGGTCAGTATGCACCCTGTTCCATGTACATAGTCTTCTTACTGCTTGTTGTTTTCATCTCGTCTTATTTTCTTACTATCTTTGTCTTTATTTTAATTGTTCTACTTAATGTTTTTGTTTATGTTTGTTTTTTTTCCTTGATATATTACTATTTTTGTTTCCCGAAAAGTCCTGCTAACTACTACATTATGGCTTCTGAATAGAGTATGTGGCTGAAATTCAAGAGAACTGTGACACTGCAACACTTGGCCAATATTGTGTCTATCTTCTCTATGCTTGGTTATAACCTCTAGCCGATGAAGGCTTGATGGAAAATACAAACCATCTGCAAGGGAATTTTTGGTCCAACCATGAAACTATGTCCACATTGGGAACCCCCATGCCTGTACTCAGCCTTCTACTCTGTGTGTTCAAACTCATCCCACTGGTACAAATGGAGAAGGGGAAAATCTAAACGAGAAAACTTATGTCAGAGGTCTTACATGATTCTCTGAAGGAACAAACTCTTCTTCTATCAATATGTCGAGATCCCTCTTCTACCCCAAAAATAAATAAGCACCTATGCGTAATCCTCTTGAAAAATACAAAGGAGAAAGAAGAGAAAAGATTCCTGCACAGAGAGGTGAACCATGCAACTCCATCGAGGTACTTACTAGGCTTGCTGGCAGCAGAGCAACACTAGAGATGAAAACTTATACTCTGAAAATCTTCAAATCGCGAGCTAAACTACCGTTCCCAAATTCAAAACACTGTGATCAAGCTGAAATGTTGATTGTGTTTGACTGAGTTGGCAAAAGGTGAACCATTTATGTCCATGGGTTAAGTGGGGAAGCCGAAGTAACCACACAACAATTCAATTCTCCCTTAAATACCAAGGCCCTGTGTTAGCAATGAACCAAAATAAAGAATCTAGGGTTTTATCAGTGTGTCACCAAGTGTTGTAGCGGCTACAACCACCCTCCAAAATTTTGGCATTCACCCAATTTTGGAGCCTCCCTTAAGAGTTTCACTTGATGACTGCACACACTCAAGTCCAATCCATGAAATCATGTGAGTCTTAGCATTCACCTTGCATGTTCATTTCACCAATTCTTGCATGTTTATGTCAAAGTCATCCTTGTGACCATGTTCTGGTTATGCCCAAATTCCCCACTTCGTGTATACTTGTTGTGTTCGCTATTAAAGCATCTATCACACTCACACACAGAGTCACATACATTTTCACACAAGCGTCATCACAGTTGATCAACGATCAATTATGAGTGTCGTTCTTTTCTCTTGCACCATCGGTCGATCATGTTGAACATGTCTGTTTGGTTGGTTTGAGTTGTCTCGTCATCAGGTCATGTTGGTGTGTGTTTGTAAGATCACATTTGCATATTTCACTCATTCACACACTTAGTCATTTTGCTAAACTTCTGATGACCAGACTTCCCTTTGATATCTGGACCATCACCCCTCCATTGACTCAATTGACTTTCACCTAGAATAGTGCAGAAGCTCCAAGAAAGTCTTTCCAAGATGCATTTCCCACAAGTAATTCAATCAACGTTCATGCTAGCCATTTTGGGACTGACTCCCCTCGAAAATTGCATAGAGGGGGCTGAACTTGCCCGCTCTGCTGACTAAGGAAATTATGTAGACAACTTGGATAGGCACCTAGTTCCCGTCACTATCTCCCTTAGAAAATTGCACAATTTCCCTATTTAGTTCTGTTAGGGCCTAAATCTATCTTAGGTTGAGAAAGGCAGAATCTAGGGTAACATCAAACCACGCTTAACCTGGTAGCTAGCCCTACCAGGTCAAGAGAGGGATGTGTCCTTATTAATCTCAGGAAAATATAGCAAAATAGGCTTAGAGATGACTGATATAAAGACTAATTTTAGGCTAGGTATGTGCTAAGAGGATTTTGATTGAATTTGATGATGTTTTTCTACCTTAAATGTGAAAGGTAGATTTGGGTCTGGGGAATGGACTCGGTTTTACAGAGCTTTTTGTGGGGCGAGGTGGGAAAATGGTTTAGTACTTTAAATTGAATGATATGGAGAGTCTTAGGACTAGTGAGGAGTTGGAGAGGGGATGAGAGTCTCAAGGATCCTCATCAAATAGTAGAAAACATAAATAACCAAACAAACCCTAGGTAGAGCACTATAATTTCAATGATTTCTATGTTTATCCTTGATTCATTTAGTTCAGCTGAAAAAGAGAGAAAATGGCATACATAAACACATGTAAAACTTGAATTACAAAAGAAGGCACTATACCAAATCAATTTTCCTCAAGAATTGCACAAAAGGCTGCAAACCCTCGTCTATTCCTTTGCCAAATTGCAGAGATGAATGTACAGTGCTGCTCAAAGCTTTCACAAAAGTCCAACCTTGACAAATGATTGAAAAAGTACTAGATATAGACAAAAAACAACTCATTCTAGGCTTTAGGGGTCAAATTAATGGGTTTAGGAGTTGTTCCAACAAGATCTAAACTAAGAACTAGAAAGTACGTAGTGGAACAAGTTGCCTCTAAAATCTAAGAAATTTATTCATTCAGTTCAAAACTACCTTTTCATGATGTATCTACCTCTATGAGTGAAACTTTAGCATATTTACATCAAATTCCATCAATTTACATCAAATTACATCATGATTTTGACTATTATAGAGAGAAAAGTCAAACTGAGAAGAAACTAGGTGAAAAAAAGAGTTTTTGGGTAAAAACGTCAATTTTCCATCATGTGCGTCGCGCCTCTGTCCCTGTGCATAACACCTTTTTGCAGCGGATTTTTAAGGCTTTTCTGTGCACCAAATTTTCTCCAAGTAGGCTTGTTGGAAAGGTCTACCTTTCTACTTTATTCAACAAGTGGAATTTCTGAATTTGGAGTCCATTTTCCCCTCCAAACGTGAGTTCTCCCAACACTGCTTCCTGTGTGGCCAAAAAGAGGCAGAAAGGGCATTTTTGAGGTGTTTTTGACTCTTTTGGAAGCTCAAAACTTGACAAAATTTCTTGGCCATTTGTGGGAATTAATATTATTTCTATAGGAATCCAAAAATGCTAAGTTTTCCTACAAAGGAGGTCCCTAGCAAAAGCACGTGCCAGGTGGCACGACGCATCAGGCAGGAAAACCTGTGTTTTTCTCCAAAAATTCAAAATTGGCAAACAGTATCCCAAATTTCTCGAAATTTGGGCATAGTGTCCTTCATGAAGTGCTATTTAGGGTTAAGTAAGCCTTAGCTAAAATCTTGAGCTTTTCTTGCTCTTTCCTCTTCCTCAAAGCTTTCCTCAACTTAGCCTTCAAAATCCTAATTCTTGCTTTGCAAACTTTGTTTCTCGCCAAATAGTGATAGGCCATGTGCCTCAACATCTTTTTCTCTTTATTGGCCTTCTCCAACATATTTTCCAAGTGCATGTTTACCTTCTCAAGCCAAGATTCACGATCAACATCAACTTCTTGTTCAAGTGGTGTCAACTTGAATTTCCTCCTCTTGGTAGCTTGCCGGTTTTCTCTTATGTTTTGGAGCTCCATGATGGTTTGCTTATTCTCTAGCCGTTTGTTCCTCTACTCAAGATAGTTGATTATCCACATGGCTCTTTCCAAGTTGAGAGAAAAGTCATGAATGTTACCTTGCTGCTCCTGAATGATCTCCTTGAGCTTTAAGATTTGGGAGCCCAAATCGGTGTCATCATCGTGAATGCTTACCCTTTTCGTGTACCTTCTTTTATTTTGAAGGAAATGAGACCCCTTCCACCTCGAGTGGAGATAATACTCATTTTGCTGCTGTAAACAATCTCCTTGTGCCCTTTTGATAAGTGACAAACACTGGCACGCTGGTGGTTTGAGTCTTATGCATCTCTTGCTGATGTGAAGGCTCTCTTGCCTCATGAAAACCTGGTGGGGGTACTTGAGAGCCTATGAAGACCTCATGTGAAATGAAATTCTCCCATGAAACATTCAGTAAACTAAGCTGATGCAAAACCACAATCTTGATTAATGCAAAGTGATAGATACTGTTATACTGCTGATGAGGAGGTTTCCTTTGCAATAATGTGGTCATTTTCTCAATATTTCAGCATATGAAATAGGGGGAGGTTCATCATACTCACCCTAGTGGAATGCATTAATAATATGATGTGGTAGGCATACAGACGAGAAAATTTTCCTTCACAGCTGAAATATTTAATTATGAGCTTCATCAATGGAGCATGTGTCTTGAAGGTACCTGAAAGGGAAAACTCTACTAATCTACCTCTAAAAACCAGCCTTGATATAAGGCTCATAATGTTCCCTGTCCACTAGTTGTCTCTTGTTCCATTGTTCACACACATTCAGAATAATTGTTGCTTCAGCTACATATTCCGGTGTCAAAGTGAATGTCACACCTACCAAATTGACTTGACCATTGTGAATGGGGAGGACAAACAATATAGCCAGCTCATGATGGTATTTGACTCTTTCAACCATCTCACAAAATTGATAGTAGGATTGATGTTGGAAGTATGCTACAGCAATTGGGCAAGCCAACAACTTAGTAAGTGTAGTGGGCTCCTCCTGCATATGTTTTCCACCCTTGTGATGTCTCCTTGGTACGTGAATTTATTTGGAGGAGTCACTTACTGTTTCCTCATTTCTATCATAAGATGAATCTAACACCAAGTTTTTCATTATTTGATGTTTCTTAGATAAGTATGAAGAGATTTTATAAAGACAATAGGCATTTAGGTATTTCATGCTAAATAACAGGGATATGATATGATAGGGAATGTGAATGACGGGTTGGGATGCTACCTATAAGGTTTCTGGGAATGACAAGGTTTGGGGAATGATATTTAGGGATTAAGGGTGCTAATTAGGGTTTGGGAGAAGTGAGGTTAGGGATTAGGGTTTTTAGTTTTGGGGGTAGGGAAAATATGAAGGTGTAAGTGAAAGAGGGAAGGAGAAAAGAGGTGAATGAAATTGTAGTGAGGGGATGTGAAAATGTGAGGATGGGAATTTAACAACAAAAACTGTAGCTTTGCAAACCCTAGGCAGCTTTCTTAATACAACTATGAAAGGAACTAGGGTTTTGTTTTTAACCTATTGAAATACCATGCAAACTGATGAAAACCTTGCAATGGCAATATGGAGATGTTAACTTACTTGTGGAATGAAGAATTTGCAAGTTTGAAGCTTGGAGGAGAAAATTTGAATGAGTTCGGGCTTTGGAGACAAGTGCGTCGCACCCATTAACAGGTGCACCGTGCCTCACTAGTGCATCGTGCCAGTTATAATTTCAATGTAAAACCTATGTTGTATGCGTTGCGCTGGCCAAGTGCGCCGCATCTTGACCTAGTTGCGCCGCGCCTCGAATTTTTTAGGGTTTGGCTACAAATTCACTCCTTCGGCTCAAAAACAACTTGACTTTTGTTCTCTTTCAGTCTTTGGACACAAATGAACTTCTTCAACATGACAAAGACTTTATATACAAAGGATTTTAATTTTCCACTTATAAAAACCCACTTTGTAATGTTTTCCTTTCACTTATAATTTAAAACTTTGCTTTGGCATTTTGACTGTTTTTTTCCTTTGATGGACTAAATGCTTTGACTTTTTGACTCTTTTGCAGGGGCTGGAATCTAGGAGCTTGGCAAAGTGACTAGGGCTACATCTCGAAATTATTACATATAGGAAAAATGAAATTACATAAAATTTTGTACATAAAACATAAAAAACTTTGTTTTTCCTCAAAACAGGGTTTTGAGGAAAGATCAATCACTAAGCATGTGATTATTGAAATTTTTGTTGCTGAGACTTTATTTGACCTCCTCATGCGCATATTGACCATTATTGAGCTTTTACAAGACTTTGAGGACAAACCCTAGACCTAATGAGACCTAAAACCCTAAAAATGACTTTTTGCAGATGCAAAGACAAAAATGACTGTAAATGACTTGAAAATGGGCCAGCAGGTAAAGACCATGAGGGAAAATTTTATAAAATTCCACTGCCATCAGATGATCCATGATCTTAATGGAATGCAAATGACTGGATGAGACACCTAACATGTAATGCAACAAGATTATTTTGATCACTGATGGAGGGATGAAGATACCAACACTAACAAGTCCTTCTGATAGTCGACCGACTGCTCATCCAAAAAATTGTGCAATATTCATGAGTAGGCCCTCTATTGCTCAGCAGTCCATTCAACTCAGAAATTGTGCAGAGATGATCAAAAAGCCCACTTCCCAGCATCATTGCAATTTCTCTCACCAACAACTCCCAGCAATAGACTAACATTTCCCTCTAGGAATTCTACAATTTCTGTTGCAAAGCTCCTAACAACTGACTGCTTGTTCCCCTTGGGAATTGCATAGTTTCTGCTGCTAGTGACACAGTAGCCAACTTCTAGTTCCCTCCAAGAATCACACGGTTTTGGCTACTAGGATCCCGGTCAGTTCCTCCAAAAAAATACACAATTTCTGTGTGCTGATCCTCCATGCAGTCGAGACTCTTCCTCCAGAAAATTGCGCAAATTTTCTTATCAAGCCCTTGCTGCTTGCTCATTCCAGAAAATGCATAGATTCTATCTAGCTTACCTTCATGCAGTGTGGATTGTCCATCCAAAAATTCATATAGTTTTGCCTTCCAGTCAAGCTAGACCTTGCAAATAGTCACTATCGACTTAGATTGCCTATCTTCATCACCTAGTGACTTACGCAGTTTTCATCAGTAGAGCCTGGAGCCATCATCCCACCACGTAACCTTACTACCTCTCCCAACCACTTACATATGAAATGATCATGTGTCATGGTAGACTAGGAGGTTTTCATATTTGATGTCATGTTGTCATGAGTGACTATAGGTACATGTACACCAAAAAGCATGGCATGGTGACGAATGGATTGAACGAAGGGAGCACGTGCAGAAGGTTATGTTCACCAATAGACGAATGAATGATACATGCAAAGATATGTGATCACGAACAGATGATCACATAAATATGTGTTTGCAGATGGATGGACAAGAAAATATGAAAGATGTGCTCATAGATAGGCGAACGAACAAACATGCTCCTTTTGCAAATAGGCAAACCTGTCAAGCCTTCCAGCATACAAGTAAGGAGCAATGTGCCAAAGCAAAATCAAGAAAATCAACGACCATCAAAGACTCCATGCACCTTACCATGTAGAGGTGAAGTTGTGACACACCATGAAGACATCTATCACCCAGCAGCACTATAGCTCGACATGCAGTCCAGCAGAAACACAAATGTACTAGCATTGTCATGTTGAGTGATGTCATGAGTCATGTCACCCACATCTCTACTATAGGTCATGTTTTCAGACAATGTAATGTAACTTGGAAGTCCAACAGACCCACTTGTTGTACAAAGAGTCATGTAAAGTCAAAAATTCATGGAAGTCGAATAGTCATGAGGGTAGTCGAACAACCACAAGGGTTAGTTTCACCCTTGGCTATAAATACCCATCATTTGTACATGAAAGGAATTTTCGCTTCAGCTCCTCCCACATAGCCAAAAGAGTTTGTAATATTTTCTTTGAGGAGTAAGTAGTGGCTCCAATGCCCCACACACGGGGTTAGTGATGTACGTTGTAACAATGTGTCTTGGAACTTTTGCTTACTTCAGAAGCCTCCTAACAAGCTAGCATGTTTTCACACATATATTGTAACTATTGTAGTACTAATCTTGAACACTTGTAGCGCATGTTGCTTTAACCTGTGTTGTACACTTGAACTTATTTCACTTATTGTAATACATAATCTATTAATGTAAATACGTTGTACATGATGTTAACGTTGAGTTGCCCATGGTGGCTATCTCCCCAGACATCAGACAAACATTTCACATAAAACTTCATGTAACAACCATTCCACTCATGCAGACTCATCCGCTGAGTGTTGTATGTGTTATCTTCCCTTGTGTGTTGTGACTGCCACATGCATGTGGACTGCTCCTCCAGAAGTTGTGCATGCCCTGTTGTCATGTGTGTTCCTAGTAGAGTTGGAGCTTCCTCACAACTGACTTAGGACTCACTCTCAACCTCTACCTCTGTAGTGAAAGAACCATTGACACAAGTAACTCTTGCAATCACTAGGCAGGCGAACATCGCTTCTCCAAGGAAAAGCAAACCACTCTCCTGTGCTAACAAGAAAGAGTTGAGGCAAATCCTTAAGACAATGGCAACTGGGCCATCATACTAGATGGCACTCCCACACCAAATAGTGTGAGGTCTAGTTGGGACTTCATACTATGCTGGTCCCCTAAATGTTGGTGGGTTCGACACTGTCAACATAAGGTTTCTAACCACCATCAACTCTACCTAGAGAATTTTATTATTAAAAATGCACTTGCGATTTCTAACAAGTTTGTGGAGCTTACCATATTATATATCAAGTTGTTTTAGAAATGTCATGGCATGTTGGAAGTTGTTTCATCATAGGAAGATCATGGATGGTATTTGCACTCCTAAAAGTAAAAAAATCCAACGAATATTAGATTATAGTTTAGACTTGTAGGTTATTAAAACAATGCGTTGTAGGAGTAAAATGGGTCAAAGCACAAATATGTGGTTTTCAATGAGCATAATTATCAAAAGTGAGCAGAAAACATTGAGACTTTGCTATGAATACAAGCAATATTATGGTGATTTACCATAATTGTTTTGTTTAAACATAAACATGAACATGAAAACTCCATGAGATTGATGATAGGAAATATGAAATCATAGGGTTCATGAAGACCCAAATTTATGGGATATTATATTTCTTATCATTGGTCTCAACTTCCTAAATGAAGTGTACAAGAAGCTAAACACTTTTTTTGATAAGGTTGATGAAGGTTGGGTTATGGAAGTTGAAAAAATTGATCTCCATTGAAAATCTTTTTTTTGACATATTAATGATATTTCTAGAAGCAGGTCAGAGAAATCAGGTCTCGCAAAGCATGCATGTTCTTCCTCACATTATATTTGCATGGAACAAGCAAAATTAATTCACAAGGAAGACCATTATTTAAAAAGAAGGGTGAAAGAAACAATTGAAATCGAAAAATCCTCCAACAACATGAATAGAGACGACGGACTAAACCCATAGTAAGTAAAATAAGAAAGCAATAAACACAGATTTACACACATTCATTAAAAAAAATAATAAATAAATAAAAATA
>APFE030533733.1:0-12093 GCA_000404065.3 Pinus taeda | reverse complement strand
AAACGAAAAGCTTTTGAAAACCCTAGAATCTCCTCACCCTATATAAAAGCAACCATAGACAAAATCTCCAGAATTCTCACCAAGCGTAACATTATGGTTGCCTTCACACCCCCTAACACCATAAAAAACACGCTAGATTCTACTAAGGACCTAATAGACCCAAAAAAATCACAAAGGAGTATACTTGGTTCCCTGCTCATGTCGCAAAGTATATATAGGTGAAACAGGGAGATCCTTTGGCATAAGGTTAAAAGAACATATTAACGATATTTCTAGAAACAGGTCAGAAAAATCAGGTCTCGCAGAGCATGCATGTTCTTCCTCACATTATATTTGCATGGAACACGCAAAATTAATTCACAAGGAAGACCGTTATTTAAAAAGAAGGGTGAAAGAAGCAATTGAAATCGAAAAATACTCCAATGACATGAATAGAGACGACGGACTAAACCCATATTAAGTAAAATAAGAAAGCAATAAACACAGATTTACACACATTCATTAAAAAAATAAAATAAATATAATTTAAAAAGAATAAGTAATATAATAAATAATAAAAAATTATAATTAATAAATTAAAATTAAAAAATACATAGAATAGAGACACAATGAGAACATAGCACTGCCATCATACTGGCATACGCCAACCTTCATCTCAACATCTTCGCTTTAAATAAAATCTTAAATAAGACCACAGAAAATAATAGTTAACATAAAAATTATATACGATGTTAAGTAAAACACTTAATAGTATACAAAGGAAATTAAAATATATAGCTCAAACATAAATTCAGTTTTAAAACAAAAAACATAATAGAGGTTTCATAAAACTAGAAAGAGAGTACAGCATAAATAAAAATAAAGAAAATTAATAAAATGAATATATAAACAATATATACTTCATCAATAGGCTAAGAGTGCTATATATATTTATAAATTAAATAATAATGAATAAATAAATATAATAATAATAAATAATATAAAATACATAATTAAATTAATTAATTAATTAATCATTCGTAAGCCGACTATAAAAGAAGACATCAATTTTTTTTTTTCAATTAACTATAAATAGGCTCCATAATCTCATGCTCTCTCTTCTCAAAATACAAATCGAATTGCCCTGATGATGGACTCACTAAGCTAGTCCGAAAAGTTGGTTTCAAATCTATTCAAAGGTTTTTCCACAAAAATAAAAATTCCAGCAACTTGTATGGACTCTCTCTTTAACACCATTACGTCCCACCATGGAAGGGACATAATGAACAATGCTCTAAAATTTGAGAAGATGAGAATTTCCGGAGCCAAAAATCTTTCAAATCTCATATTTCTAAAACAGTGTAGGGATGAAAACCTTACTCCAAATTTCGCCAAATGAAACCATCCCCTTAAACATGGTCGAAACATTTATGTCTTCAATAATCTTAGTAAAACCCTCATCAAACATGAAATCAAATTCACTAGATTTCGATTAATTAAAATTTCTGAAAAAAATTTCAGCTTGCATCTCCAGCTAACATGAGCTCTTCACTTTGATCTCTAGTAGATCTTAGATTTCTTCACCTTTGCCAAATCTGAAAGGATTCTTGATTATACCTTCGCAAAGAAAACTAAAAAAACTTAAAACCCTAAGAAAAACTAACTTCAACAATAACGCCAAAGATATACTTAGAAATTGTTCTGCAACTTAGACGCAGAAAAAAGGCCATGAATTCGACTACACTGGTCAATTAAGCACTCCCAACATACATTATGGTGCCACCATCACACATTTGGACAACCAGAAAGCACACCTTACAACCAATATCGAAGAAATCACACAACCGAACAAGTTGACAGTGTAGATTGAAGTTAATTTCATAGGGAATGGCAATGACCATACCAGCCGACACCGTGCTCCCATCATACATGGTGCTCTCTCCAGCAATACGAAGAGAGAAAGCAATACACATATAGGAAGTAATAAACTTGATTACCCGAGCCAACAAGGTGCTCCTGTCACGCATTGTGGTGGCACCATCACGCATGTTGATAGCTTGACAGCGCAGGTTGTAATCAAGAATACACTCAGCATGCAATGAAATAGCTTGACATTGCAGGGGGAAAATAATATTACAAAAGATACTTTCAATACGCAGAAAGTCCAGCAACGTGCTCCCATCAAACGATGTGCTCTCACCAATACTCGGGTTATTTACACGCAAAAAAACGACAACCCTCTTGTTCAACACCGTGCCACCATCACTGCGCAGGTTGAAACCAACCATTCATCTCGTAATCCAAACCCATGCAACCTTTTTGTGCAAGAAAAATCCAGCGACAACATCCCAATTAAACACTCAACAGTTATCAACCTCTCAAATCTGGCATTAGATGACAACCTAAAATCGCTGCTAGAAAGAGGCCTAAATTTTGCTTTATTTCCAGCGAAAATTCCTGTGAATGATATTACAAGCAACATTGAGGTCATCATCAAAAACACAGATCAAAATGTTGTAGAAGAAATAATACAAGACGTTGCTAGAATTATCAGAAATGCCAGGCCTCCTCCCAGCAACATGCCCAAAGAAGAATCCATAGCTTTACAAAACATCAAGAAAAATAAGGACATCATAACTTTAAAAGCAGACAAAGGAAATGCCACTGTTATTATGGAGAGGATAGATTATGATAATAAGATGGAAGAACACCATAGCAAAAGTTGTTGCAATAGAATTCTTAAGAAGGACCTTAGCAACAAAATCCTTCGCCTAGTTAGTAACAAAATCAAAAACTCCTCTCTTGATTCTACCATTAAGAACAGGTTAATACCCAATAATGCCATCATCCCTAGAATATATGATGTGCCCAAAATCCATAAAGCTGGAACTCCATTGAGACCCATTGTGAACACTATAGGATCACCCACTTACTCGTTAGCTAAATACCTTGTTAACAAGCTTAGACCTTTATCCTGTAACACTCCCTCTTACATCAAATATTCTGCCTCTTTCATAGATTGGATTAAAAACCTAGAGATTAGTGACAATGATCTGCTAGTTAGCTTTGACGTAGTGTCTCTCTACACTATGATTCCTATAGATGAAGCCATAGAAGTATTGAAGGAAATCACAGATCATGAAACTATGGAACTAGTAGGCATTTGCCTTAAATCTTCATACTTCAGTTTCAAAGGAAAAATCTATGAGCAAACTCATGGAGTTTCCATGGGCTCTCCTTTATCACCACTGATTGCCAATTTATACATGGAACATTTTGAACAAATGGCCCTTAAATCTTTCCCCTTTATCCCTGATGAATGGAAAGATATCTAGATGATATTTTCGCTAAATGGAGCCATGGTTTAGATAAACTTAATGAATTCTTATCACACATAAACATCCTCTCTGAACACATTAAATTCACTATTGAGATTGAGAAAGACAAACAGCTCCCCTTCCTAGCTGTCCTCCTTACCAAGAAAAATGGCAAACTAAGCCACCAGGTCTTTAGGAAACAAACTCACACTGACAAATATCTTCACTCAAATTCCCACCACCATCCGAAGCAGAAAGTCGGTGTCATCAAAACCTAGCAACCAGAGCTTCTAGAATCTCTAACCCTAAACATTTAGAAGAAGAAATTAACCATCTCTACAAGGTCTTTATAAACAATGGCTATCAGAAAAACATTATCCAAAAAATAATTAAAGAATCCACAACCAATACCCAAAAACGAAAAGCTTTTGAAAACCCTAGAATCTCCTCACCCTATATAAAAGCAACCATAGACAAAATCTCCAGAATTCTCACCAAGCGTAACATTATGGTTGCCTTCACACCCCCTAACACCATAAAAAACACGCTAGATTCTACTAAGGACCTAATAGACCCAAAAAAATCACAAAGGAGTATACTTGGTTCCCTGCTCATGTCGCAAAGTATATATAGGTGAAACAGGGAGATCCTTTGGCATAAGGTTAAAAGAACATATTAACGATATTTCTAGAAACAGGTCAGAAAAATCAGGTCTCGCAGAGCATGCATGTTCTTCCTCACATTATATTTGCATGGAACACGCAAAATTAATTCACAAGGAAGACCGTTATTTAAAAAGAAGGGTGAAAGAAGCAATTGAAATCGAAAAATACTCCAATGACATGAATAGAGACGACGGACTAAACCCATATTAAGTAAAATAAGAAAGCAATAAACACAGATTTACACACATTCATTAAAAAAATAATAAATAAATAAAAATATAAAAATAAATAAATAAAATTATTTAATTAATAAATTAAATAAATAATAAAAGATAACTGAACATAAGCGTAGCCCACCCTATCTAACTTCTCCTTTAAATAAAATTTAATAAGATCACAGAATAAATAAGTTAACATTAAAAAATTATATACAGTTTATAAACACTTAATATATTAGCAAAGGGACTTAAACTATATAACATAAAATTTTCAGTTTTAAAAATAATAATAATAATAAATTAAAAATAAAAAAAAATAAAAAAAAAAATAAAAAAGTAAAAATATTAAAAATATATATTATTACTATATATATATAATATTAAAAATAATAATAATTGAAATTAAATAAATAATAATAATAATAAATAATATTAAAATACATATATAAATTAATTAATTAATTAATCATTCGTAAGCCGACTATAAAAGAAGACATCAATTTTTTTTTTTCAATTAACTATAAATAGGCTCCATAATCTCATGCTCTCTCTTCTCAAAATACAAATCGAATTGCCCTGATGATGGACTCACTAAGCTAGTCCGAAAAGTTGGTTTCAAATCTATTCAAAGGTTTTTCCACAAAAATAAAAATTCCAGCAACTTGTATGGACTCTCTCTTTAACACCATTACGTCCCACCATGGAAGGGACATAATGAACAATGCTCTAAAATTTGAGAAGATGAGAATTTCCGGAGCCAAAAATCTTTCAAATCTCATATTTCTAAAACAGTGTAGGGATGAAAACCTTACTCCAAATTTCGCCAAATGAAACCATCCCCTTAAACATGGTCGAAACATTTATGTCTTCAATAATCTTAGTAAAACCCTCATCAAACATGAAATCAAATTCACTAGATTTCGATTAATTAAAATTTCTGAAAAAAATTTCAGCTTGCATCTCCAGCTAACATGAGCTCTTCACTTTGATCTCTAGTAGATCTTAGATTTCTTCACCTTTGCCAAATCTGAAAGGATTCTTGATTATACCTTCGCAAAGAAAACTAAAAAAACTTAAAACCCTAAGAAAAACTAACTTCAACAATAACGCCAAAGATATACTTAGAAATTGTTCTGCAACTTAGACGCAGAAAAAAGGCCATGAATTCGACTACACTGGTCAATTAAGCACTCCCAACATACATTATGGTGCCACCATCACACATTTGGACAACCAGAAAGCACACCTTACAACCAATATCGAAGAAATCACACAACCGAACAAGTTGACAGTGTAGATTGAAGTTAATTTCATAGGGAATGGCAATGACCATACCAGCCGACACCGTGCTCCCATCATACATGGTGCTCTCTCCAGCAATACGAAGAGAGAAAGCAATACACATATAGGAAGTAATAAACTTGATTACCCGAGCCAACAAGGTGCTCCTGTCACGCATTGTGGTGGCACCATCACGCATGTTGATAGCTTGACAGCGCAGGTTGTAATCAAGAATACACTCAGCATGCAATGAAATAGCTTGACATTGCAGGGGGAAAATAATATTACAAAAGATACTTTCAATACGCAGAAAGTCCAGCAACGTGCTCCCATCAAACGATGTGCTCTCACCAATACTCGGGTTATTTACACGCAAAAAAACGACAACCCTCTTGTTCAACACCGTGCCACCATCACTGCGCAGGTTGAAACCAACCATTCATCTCGTAATCCAAACCCATGCAACCTTTTTGTGCAAGAAAAATCCAGCGACAACATCCCAATTAAACACTCAACAGTTATCAACCTCTCAAATCTGGCATTAGATGACAACCTAAAATCGCTGCTAGAAAGAGGCCTAAATTTTGCTTTATTTCCAGCGAAAATTCCTGTGAATGATATTACAAGCAACATTGAGGTCATCATCAAAAACACAGATCAAAATGTTGCAGAAGAAATAATACAAGACATTGCTAGAATTCTCAGAAATGCCAGGCCTCCTCCCAGCAACATGCCCAAGGAAGAATCCATAGCTTTACAAAACATCAAGAAAAACAAGGACATCATAACTTTAAAAGCAGACAAAGGAAATGCCACTGTTATTATGGAGAGGATAGATTATGATAATAAGATGGAAGAACACCATAGCAAAAGTTGTTGCAATAGAATTCTTAAGAAGGACCCTAGCAACAAAATCCTTCGCCTAGTTAATAACAAAATCAAAAACTCCTCTCTTGATTCTACCATTAAGAACAGGTTAATACCCAATAATGCCATCATCCCTAGAATATATGATGTGCCCAAAATCCATAAAGCTGGAACTCCATTGAGACCCATTGTGAACACTATAGGATCACCCACTTACTCGTTAGCTAAATACCTTGTTAACAAGCTTAGACCTTTATCCTATAACACTCCCTCTTACATCAAATATTCTGCCTCTTTCATGGATTGGATTAAAAACCTAGAGATTAGTGACAATGATCTGCTAGTTAGCTTTGACGTAGTGTCTCTCTACACTATGATTCCTGTAGATGAAGCCATAGAAGTATTGAAGGAAATCACAGATCATGAAACTGTGGAACTAGTAGGCATTTGCCTTAAATCTTCATACTTCAGTTTCAAAGGAAAAATCTATGAGCAAACTCACGGAGTTTCCATGGGTTCTCCTTTATCACCATTGATTGCCAATTTATACATGGAACATTTTGAACAAATGGCCCTTAAATCTTTCCCCTTTATCCCTGATGAATGGAAAGATATGTAGATGATATTTTCGCTAAATGGAGCCATGGTTTAGATAAACTTAATGAATTCTTATCACACATAAACATCCTCTCCGAACACATTAAATTCACTAATGAGATTGAAAAATACAAACAGCTCCCCTTCCTAGATGTCCTCCTTACCAAGAAAAATGGCAAACTAAGCCACCAGGTCTTTAGGAAACAAACTCACACTGACAAATATCTTCACTCAAATTCCCACAACCATCCGAAGCAGAAATTCAGTGTCATCAAAACCTAGCAACAAGAGCTTCTAGAATCTCTAACCCTAAACATTTAGAAGAAGAACTTAACCATCTCTACAAGGTCTTTATAAACAATGGCTATCAAAAAAACATTATCCAAAAAATAATTAAAGAATCCACAACAAATACCCAAAAAAGAAAAGCTCTTGAAAACCCTAGAATCTCCTTACTCTATATAAAAGCAACCATAGACAAAATCTCCAGAATTCTCACCAAGCGTAACATTATGGTTGCCTTCACACCCCCTAAAACCATCAAAAACACGCTAGATTCTACTAAGGACCTAATAGACCCAAAAAATCACAAAGGAGTATACTTGGTTCCCTGCTCATGTCGCAAAGTATATATAGGTGAAACAGGGAGATCCTTTGGCATAAGGTTAAAAGAACATATTAACGATATTTCTAGAAACATGTCAGAAAAATCAGGTCTCGTAGAGCATGCATGCTCTTCCTCACATTATATTTTCATGGAACAAGCAAAATTAATTCACAAGGAAGACCATTATTTAAAAACAAGGGTGAAAGAAGCAATTGAAATCGAAAAATCCTCCAACAACATGAATAGAGACGACGGACTAAACCCATATTAAGTAAAATAAGAAAGCAATAAACATAGATTACACACATTCATCAAAAAAATAATAAATAAATAAAAATAATGTAATAAATAAATAAATTAAAATTATTTAATAAAATAAATTAATAAATAAGATAACTGAACATTAGCTAGCACCTATCAACTCTTCCTTTAAATAAAATTAATAAGATCACAGAATAAATAAGTTTAACATAAAAATTATATTAAGTTTAGTTAAAACCAACTTAATATCTAGCAAAGGAACTTAAATATATAACATAAATTTCAGTTTTAAAATATATAATAATAATAATTAAAAATATAAATATAATATAAATAAAATACAAAATAAAAAGTAAAAAATAATAAAAAAAATATAAAATAAAATATAAAAATAAAAAAAAATAAAAAAAATAATTAATGGAATTAAATAAATATAAAAAATAATAATAAATAATATAAATACATATATAAATTAATTAATTAATTAATCATTCGTAAGCCGACTATAAAAGAAGACATCAATTTTTCTTTTCAATTAACTATTAATAGGCTCCATAATCTCATGCTCTCTCTTCTCAAAATACAAATCGAATTGCCCTAATGATGGACTCACTAAGCTAGTCCGAAAAGTTGGTTTCAAATCTATTAACAGGTTTTTCCACAAAAATAAGAATTCCAGCAACTTGTATGGACTCTCTCTTTAACACCATTAAGTCCCACCGTGGAAGGGACATAATGAACAATGCTCTAAAATTTGAGAAGATGAGAATTTCCAAAGCCAAAAATCTTTCAAATCTCATATTTCTAAAACAGTGTAGGGATGAAAACCTTACTCCAAATTTCGCCAAATGCAACCATCCCCTTAAACGTGGTCGGAACATTTATGTCTTCAATAATCTTAGTAAAACCCTCATCAAACATGAAATCAAATTCACCAGATTTCGATTAATTAAAATTTCTGAAAAAAAATTCAGCTTGCATCTCTAGCTAACATCAGCTCTTCACTTTGATCTCTGGCAGATCTTAGATGTCTTCACCTTTGCCAAATCTGAAAGGATTCTTGATTATACCTTTGCAAAGAAAACTAAAAAAACTTAAAACCCTAAGAAACACTAACTTCAACAATAACGCCAAAGATATACTTAGAAATTGTTCTGCAACTTAGACGTAGAAAAAAGGCCATGAATTCAACTACACTGGTCAATGCAGCACTCCCAACATACACTATGTTGCCACCATCACACATTTGGACAACCAGAAAGCACACGTTACAGCCAATATCGAAGAAATCACACAACCGAACAAGTTGACACTACAGATTGAAGTTAATTTCATAGGGAATGGCAATGACCATACCAGACAACACCGTGCTCCCATCATACATGGTGCTCTCTCCAGCAATACGAAGAGAGAAAGAAATACGCAAATAGTAAGTAATAAACTTGATTACCTGAGCCAACAAGGTGCTCTATCACGCATTGTGGTGGCACCATCACGCATGTTGATAGCATGACAGCGCAGGTTGTAACCAATAATACACTCAGCACGCAATTAAATAGCTTGACATTGTAGGGGGAAAGTAATATTACAAAAGATACTTTCAATACGCAGAAAGTCCAGCAACGTGCTTCCATCAAACGATGTGCTCTCACCAATACTCGGGTTATTTACACGCAGAAAAATGGCAACCCTCCTATTCAACACCATGCCACCATCACTGCGCAAGTTGAAACCAACCATTCATCTCGTAATCCAAACCCTTGCAACCTTTCTGTGCAAGAAAAATCCAGCGACAACATCCCAAGTAAACACTCAACAGTTATCAACCTCTCAAATCTGGCATTAGATGACAACCTGAAATCGCTGCTAGAAAGAGGCCTAAATTTTGCTTTATTTCCAACGAAAATTCCTGTGAATGATATTACAAGCAACATTGAGGTCATCATCAAAAACACAGATCAAAATGTTGCAGAAGAAATAATACAAGACATTGCTAGAATTCTCAGAAATGCCAGGCCTCCTCCCAATAACATGCCCAAAGAAGAATCCATAGCTTTACAAAACATCAAGAAAAACAAGGACATCATAACTTTAAAAGCAGACAAAGGAAATGCCACTGTTATTATGGAGAGGATAGATTATGATAATAAGATGGAAGAACACCATAGCAAAAGTTGTTGCAATAGAATTCTTAAGAAGGACCCTAGCAACAAAATCCTTCGCCTAGTTAGTAACTAAATCAAAAACTCCTCTCTTGATTCTACCGTTAAGGACAGGTTAATACCCAATAATGCCATCATCCCTAGAATATATGATGTGCCCAAAATCCATAAAGCTGGAACTCCAATGAGACCCATTGTGAACACTATAGGATCAACCACTTACTCGTTAGCTAAATACCTTGTTAACAAGCTTAGACCTTTATCTTGTAACACTCCCTCTTACATCAAATATTCTGCCTCTTTCATAGATTGGATTAAAAACCTAGAGATTAGTGACAATGATCTGCTAGTTAGCTTTGACGTAGTGTCTCTCTACACTATGATTCCTGTAGATGAAGCCATAGAAGTATTGAAGGAAATCACAGATCATGAAACTATGGAACTAGTAGGCATTTGCCTTAAATCTTCATACTTCAGTTTCAAAGGAAAAATCTATGAGCAAACTCATGGAGTTTCCATGGGTTCTCCTTTATCACCACTGATTGCCAATTTATACATGGAACATTTTGAACAAATGGCCCTTAAATCTTTCCCCTTTATCCCTGATGAATGGAAAGATATGTAGATGATATTTTCGCTAAATGGAGCCATGGTTTAGATAAACTTGATGAATTCTTATCACACATAAACATCCTCTCTAAACACATTAAATTCACTATTGAGATTGAGAAAGACAAACAACTCCCCTTCCTAGATGTCCTCCTTACCAAGAAAAATGGCAAACTAAGCCACCAGGTCTTTAGGAAACAAACTCACACTGACAAATATCTTCACTCAAATTCCCACCACCATCCGAAGCAGAAAGTCGGTGTCATCAAAACCTAGCAACCAGAGATTCTAGAATCTCTAACCCTAAACATTTAGAAGAAGAACTTAACCATCTCTACAAGGTCTTTATAAACAATGGCTATCAAAAAAACATTATCCAAAAAATAATTAAAGAATCCACAACAAATACCCAAAAAAGAAAAGCTCTTGAAAACCCTAGAATCTCCTTACCGTATATAAAAGCAACCATAGACAAAATCTCCAGAATTCTCACCAAGCGTAACATTATGGTTTCCTTCACACCCCCTAACACCATCAAAAACACGCTAGATTCTACTAAGGACCTAGAAACCCTTATTAAGTAAAATAAGAAATCAATAAACACAGATTTACACACATTCATTAAAAATATATATAAATAAATAAATAAATAATAATAATAATAATAGTAATAAAATAAAATAAATAGATTATTAATTATAAATAAAATAAATCAAAGATAACTGAACATAAAGCTAGCACCTATCTAACTTTCTTTAAATTAAATTTAATAAGATCACAGGGAATAAATAAAGATTAGCATAAAAATTCAGTATACAGTTTAGTAAAACACTTAATATATAAAAGCGAAATGACTTAAAATATTAACATTAAATTTCAATTAATAATTAATAATAATTAATAAATTAATAATAAATATTAATTATATATATAATATATATATTTATATATATTATATATATATTATATTATTATATATATATATATATATAATATATATAAATAAAAATATAAAAATAAATAATAATAATAATAATAAATAAATAAAACATATATCAATAAATAAATTAATCATTTGTAAGCCAACTATAAAAGAAGACATCAATTTTTTTTTTTTCAATTAACTATTAATAGGCTCCATAATCTCATAAATCCCGTTTCCCTGATGATGGACTCACTAAGCTAGTCCGAAACGTTGGTTTCAGATTTGTTCACAGGTTTTTCCACAAAAAAAAAACAATCAAGAAATACTTAGCATGTATAAATGAGCTATAAAATAAGTTAGGTGATTGTGGAAAAGACTTTACGAAGAAGGAAGGATAACTAACATAATTGATCATGGTTTTTTTTTTAAATATCATATCATATTTTTATTGCATATTTACATAAATTGTAATTCAAGAAAAGAAGATGAAAATGTTTATACCTTTAACTTATTTTTCACATTAATTAAGGCTTAAGAGAAATTGCCTGATGAAGAAAAGGTTAGCAGTAAGAAATAAAATAATTTCATTATGGAAAACACCAAAA
>APFE030533728.1:0-10952 GCA_000404065.3 Pinus taeda | reverse complement strand
CCAACGCCTACGTACTAGTAAATGGAACGGCTAGTACAAGAGCTAAGAAGGTTGTAGCCTTCTGCAGGTAGAAGCCTGCGTACTGGTAAAGGACTGCACCAGTGCAATGTAAAAGAAGTTTCTTATTAAAGGAAGATAGAAACAAATTGCAACAGGTGGTTTTCACCCACATTAGGTTTCCACCTTATATCATGGTGTTCATGTGTGCTCTTTATGTGTGATGATCTGTTCTGTTTTACTACACCTGATTACTGTTAAAATGGTTAATAATGTTCTGATGCATTTACTGAAGATAAGTTAACTTAATCATAAGATTACTGCATGTACGCTGGTTGCATTTAACACAGTCTCGTATATACGCGGATATCCTTAACCGAAGTCGCGTATAAGAATCTGAGTATGAAAAATAAAAAGTTTTATTGACGTGATAATACTGATTCACCCCCCCTCTCAGTATTATTTCCAAACAGTGGCATGCAAATCATTGGGGCAACTATTTGAAGACACTGGACACTCTAGGTGTTGATATGTCATATAGAGGCACATCTTTTTTTTTTGTACTTGGTTTGTTGACTTCGGGAATAATACTAAGTGACACAGAGGATCCTAACGCGCTTTAGGATTGGTTCAGATTGCCTAAACACAGAAAAATGGAACAAATGAATGTTCTCTCCCCTTCAGAAAAGGAACTGTTGATAGACATAACAATTTGTGTTGAAGAACAATACAGGCACTCCAAGGATGAAGCACATGTGGAACTACAATAACCTAACTTTTAAACCATTAGGATTTGGTCGACGTTTCGAACCAACCAATGTGGTTCATCATCAGGACAACCTTGTCCTGAGGATGAACCACATTGGTTGGTTTGAAACGTCGACCAAATCCTAATGATGTGATTAATTTGAAAGATTTTTATCTACAATATTAATGCAGTTGAATCCCAAATAATGATATCTAATATTAAAGTATTTGCTATAGCGCAAAGCTTCATTTGTATCTACCATTAATAAATATATAACAAAAAAAACTATTGCAACAAAACTATTATTATTAATTATTGCAACAAAAAAATTGATTAACTAGTACAACGACATTAAAAATATGAATGTGGTTGATATAGTCAAAGAATTCATTTGAATGTACCATTGATAAATATATAACAAAAAAACTATTTTAACAAAAATATTATTATTAAATATTGCAACAAAAAAATTGGTTAACTAGTACAACTACATTAAAAATATTAATGTGGTTGATATAGTCGAAGGCTTTATTTCTATCTATCATTGGTAAATATATAACAAAAAAAACTATTGTAGCAAAAATAGCATTATTAACTATTGCAACAAAGATATTATTATTAACTTTGATTTTACTTAACCCTTAAGAACCCTAGGTCTTGATAAAAAACACAAGTGTTGAAAAGTTTATATCCTTACAACCAAGATATAAGGTCCTTTTTCTAAAATTAAGTATGGAACGCAAAAAAAAAAAAAAAAAAAAAAAAAAAAAAAAAAAAAAAAAAAAAATCAGCAGACCTCGTCCACCTTAAGTTGAAATAGGAAGCCTTCGGCTAATTATGCAACCATATAAATTAAATGATTGGTAAATGCTTATAGAAATCAATACATAATAATCATACGAATTAAATAAATAATAAAAATAATGAATATATAAGTTTAAAAACATTAGTAAGTGGTAGAAAATGCTTGGGATTCTCGTGAGAGGGAGGCCGTGATTTCTGAAATTGAAAAATTGCTTGATTTCGTGCATTTAGTTGGCCCAGAAAACCTCGATCTACTGGTGTTGGTGCTAATGCAGTTGTAGTTGGTGTTGATGAATTTGATGCTCGTAAGGCAATTGATTGTGGTGGGAAGATAAATCTTGAGGATGGCCATGAATGGGGGGCTACTGGAACACTCCATGAGTAATGTTAAGATGAAGATGGACATTGATTAAAGAGTGGAATGGTTTGCATCTTAGAAACAACGATGATGACAGGCTTCTCTTTGTGATACCTGAAACAAGTTCAACTTCAAATGTCTTTGATGGCAGCATCTCATACATCCTTGATCCAGGGATTTTTATCTTAGTTGATATTGAGCATGAGGAGAGTCAGGGGTAAGCTTCTTGAGAAAGGGTCGTGGATGTTGGGATAAACTGATGGTGGTGTTGTAGTCATTCCCTCAGCTACCACCATTAAGCAACTGCATGCATTTTGGAAGAAACCGACGCAAACTATGGCAGAAAAATATCATTTAGTCAACAAGTTCTCAACTTCGATATTACAGCCTAGGAGATCGTTATACAGTTCAACGATGGAATTTTTCTGGAGTTTTTTGGTACAAGGTACATTATTAATATGGAAAAAATGGACAAGAATGACATCTTTGAAGTTCTTTTATTGGTGGTCTTGATCTTTGTTGCCATTTTTATCCTCCACTTCATGATTAGAGAATTAAGATAATCTGGGAAGAATAAGACTGTAGAAAACCATCAATAAGTCATTAAGAACGCAGGTCTGGACCCTACAAAGGTGGTTGTTTGATAGAAGGAACAATACAGTCTATATTGGTTTGAGAAAATTTGGAAATGCTGAGAGAAAGCGACAAACATTTTTTGGCATAAGACACTAGCTTTCTCAAATAAGGATCTCTACATAGACACAATGCTTTGCACTTTGGGAGAGGAGATGCCTGACAAACACGAAGAAATCATAAAGGAATGCATCAGTTGGAATTGTAGATTATGATGGCTCTATATTAGCTTGAGATGGTGCCATGTATGTTCATGTTGTGTGGAAAAATTAATGGAGGGGTATTAGCAAGACACAACCTTGCCACCACTCAACAATTTTCTTTGCGGATTACAAGCACGAATTACACTATGAGACTCGATTATGGGTCAGAGTTAAATCACAACGGTTTTCAAAATTTTGAAACTATAGGCATTAATGGATTCGAGTGTGGTTGGTGCATTTGTGGGATAACTTGGAATCTCATACACCTACCAAATAAACTTGGGGATTCTGATGCCATGATTGGTCCTCTCCCCCACCGTCAAAATGGAGGACAACCTCAAGAAGAATTAACTCGAAGACATCCTATGGAATCATTCCTACTAATCAAACATTAAAGTGGTGGGTCCCTAAATACATTCTAGGGATCAACCAATTATACACTGGAAAACATTCCCTGATTTCTCTACTAGCTCTGAATCCTGCATTGATCCTGTCATTAAATGGCTTCAAATCTCTTGACAACTTCCATAGTGGCATGTAGATCATTAGGGAAACTATTTGAAGACACTCTAGACACTCTAAGCATTGATCTGTCATACATAGGCACACCTATTTGTTTTTTACCTGGTTTGCTAACTTTGGGAATAATACTAAGTGACACAGAGGATCCAGACGCACTTCAGGATTGGTTGAGATTGTCTAAACACAGAACAATGGAACAAATAATTGTTCTCTCCCCTTCAAAAAAGGAACTGTTGATAGACATAACAGTTCGTGTTGAAGAACAATACAAGCACTACAAGGATGAATCACATGTGGAACTACAACAACCTGATCTCCTCAAATCAACGAAACTCCCTCCATTAATGCCCCTACATCGTCACAAATCAAAGGAAATCAAAGTTTATAGCCATACTTATGGTCTGGTCATTGAAGTGGAGGGATATTGTGAAGAATCCACCAAACTAAAAAATCAAGCTCTGGTAGGTCGATGGGTTTTCTGCCGCATGAATGGCATCCAAATGAAAAGATGGGTTGAAACATGGTGGAAACATCTCCTCAAATACAACCCAAAAATTAGTGCTCTCCAAAATGGTTGGTTTTCATTTAATTTTCTTACTGTAGAGGATGTGAATCTTATCTCTGCTAGGCCATGGGTTCAAGGTCATGGATACCTGTCACTCCAACGATGGTCCTTTAGTTTTGACCCTGCCACAGACACTCCTCGGAGGAACATTATTTTGGAAAAACTTTTAGGACTTCCTCTTGAACTCTGGATGTGGGAAGCAATAACATATATTGCAAACTCAATTGGAAAATTTTACTACCTTGATGAAAGCATCCTTGGAGGGATGCTAAAAAATAATACATGGGTATTGATCGAAAGATCACTCTTAGGGGGACTTCTTGTGGAAATTGACCTATATTGGGGAACATGTACGTCCAAGAAAATTGTTGATTATTGGTCAATTCCTTTTCGCTGCCTCATATGTCATGCCATGGAACACTTGACGATAGTTTTGCCAGACAAGCACACTAGAGAAGACTCTTCTGAAGCTATTGAGATATGCGCAAATTTTATGGCTCATTCCACCATTCTTCAGGACAAGTCAGATACTCTCCCCTCTGCAAACAGTAATACAAATGTCTCCCCCCCCTCAAAATCCCCTCCTCTAAGAAACATCCCCATTACTCTCTCCTCCACCCTACCAAAAAAAAGTTCCTCACATCTTGCCTACAATAAACCTATCCTTGTAATTCCTCATCCCTCATCCCCCATTTCTTGTCTCATCATGGAAATTAGGCACAACACTTTCACAAATACCCAATCATTTTCCACCAACACTCGCCTCAACCCAATCATCAAATCTTCCTCATCCATCAAACATAAGCTCCTCTCAGCAGTTCTCACCCACAACTCCATGTCCTCCCAGATAGAAAAACCCAAAATTGATCATGACCCTCCGCAAGTGACACAAACACCTGTTGATCAATTTTCTCTTCCCCCATCAAATTTGGGGATCCTTTTGGACGTAAATTCTCCCTTTTCTCAGAGGACTTGGAGCTTGAAGTGCTTGCTAGGGAGTCACAATTCTCACTGGAACCCCTAACCATAAAAAAATCATTTTTTTGATCTGGATGACCCTCCTCCTCATCCTACTTCCTATAAAAATGTCACCATATATCGGAAGAAAGTCTCTAAACTCAAAAAAATAGAAAATTGCACCATTTCCGCATCCATTCTACCAGAACAGTTCCAAAATTCATCTGTCAACTCTGCACAATCATCGCCCCTGCATCTTCTCAGAATAGACACCAAGATCCAATTTCCCCAAAAACTCAGCTCAGAGTAGAGGCCCCCAAACTTGACCTTCCATACTGACCATAATGTCTTTGAACGTCAGGAGTTTGGATTCGGCCCATAAAAGATGATACTTGAAAAGCCTAATTGATATTCACAATCCTAAAATTATTCTCATTCAAGAAACAATGACTAGTAAAGACAAGGCATCCGAACTAGGATGTATGTGCAGTTAGTGCATCTAGATTATCTAGAGGATTAGTGGTGATGCAGAACTAGAAAAATATAAATTCAAGGCCTTCAACACAATTGTGGGCTTACTCATCACGACATGTTGTAGAGGTTCTAAATTTTGCCTTCGAATCATCAACATATATGCTCCATACTCAAACATAAAGGCGTTCGAGACCAATTCTGACCACAATGGATTCTATTATCATAGGTATATTTGAGTATCAAGAAATCTAAATTTTTTTGTTGTAGTAGATGACACTCCTTAAATATGATTAAACCCTCATTTTTTCCTATACTATGTTTAACTAATATTTTCAGCATTATGCATAGTTGAACAGGATATTAGAAGTGAAAAGGAGACAAGAAATCATAAAAATTCAAAAACTCATAAATTTCATAGTTTCGTAGCAACTCCCCATAGTTAAACCGAATATTTGCTACGAAATTGCTATATCTTTTCATGGAGGAGAATGCAAGTAAAAATCTTAGCTAAGGAAGTTCTAATGGCATGTGTCTAGCTAAAAAAAATCACTAAAGACCTCAAAACTTTCAGAAGGATCAGAATGGTACAAGAAGGGTGTTTTTTTGTAGCTTGCTACCAATTTTTTGCTACGGAAATTATGGAAATGACTGTTTTAGTAGCCAACTTCAAGCTAAGTTTATGACCAAATGGAATGGTTAAGGAGTTTTTTGTTCAACACGATCTCATCTACAAAAGCCTCTCTCAATTTTTACATAGCTATCAGGGTTTGAAAGACACTCATTTATCATTGAGGCCTATTTTACAAAAGTTTTCCTATCCAGTTTTATTGCAGAAATTTTGAAATTCGACTTGGTGGAGGTCCAGCTTAGCAAGGTTGAATCCAAATTGATTTGGATAATGAAGACTAATTAATATTCTCTCAAATCCCATAATTTACTCTTCAATTTCCTCATTTTTAGTGGGTCAAAAATCAAATCCTAGATAATAGGATATGGACAGAGTTTTCAAATATTTTATTTTTGAAGTATTGTAATAGGACTTTATCTTCAACAAAGGATGGATTTAGACTCCCCATACTAGGATTTGATATTTTGGAAGTCAAGAGGTGGCAGCATGAGACAACCAATAATTTGAAGACTTCTTTTTCAAATAGGATTTGTCAAGTATACTCAGTATTCTAGACTTTTATGAATGACAACTCAACTCAGCTAGATTATGTGGAAGCATAGTGTTAAGATATGTTTCAAGTATTGATCGGTGGTTGATTTGTATTAGGAATTGGATTTTAAACCTCTGATTGTATATATTCATAGGAATAGATGAGAAAGAGAGAGATCGATGATGTGAGAAGACCACTTTATGTAAAATTTTATCCGCTTGATATACATTTGTAGCATACTCTATTTTTCTACTTGAGATTCAATTTTGGCTTTAAGTTTTATTATCATGTTTTTATGTTGTTATCAGTGTTCATAGCATATTGATTACTTGGAATTCATGTCATACTTTCTCCAACTTCCTTCATGTGCTTTGTTTTACTGTAAAAGTTTAATTCACTCCATTTCAAAGCCAAAAATGCCTCAGTTTCCTTTAAACAGTTTTGTTTGTAATTGAATTTTCTCTTAAATGAATCCATGCCCAATGGTGGAAGCCATCACTCTCTTTCACCTGCAAAAATCACATAAAAATCTAGAGTTAGCCATCTGAACTTTGAGTTTTATACAGTCAATTTCATAAATATTTTGAGAGAGCCCTCTCAGATTGGAAGGGCTAACTTCCGGTCAAAAGTTGGTTTGAAATAGTTACACTTGGTTGGAGGATGACACATCCCAACCTATTCTAGCCTAGTGATAACATTTTTGCACCACTTCCGGGGAGTCAAAAAGCTCCATTTCCTGGATTTTCTTTGAGTCTATTCATTCTTATTCCTGAGGGTAACAATAAATCAAAGTTTTCTAAAGGTTGTGATATTACCCTGGTGACTCCAATCTCAAAATATACAGAAGATCAAAGCTTCATGGTGACTCCACTGCTTGAAGATCAATAACTTGAAGAAGTTCCAAGATGAGTTCTACTGCAAGAAGAAATTCCAGGTATGCTCCTATGGATCAATATCACATATATGGTTTTCCAAATCCTATGCCTTGTGTTGATTGGTCAACCCATCTTCCTATGACATTCAAAGATGAAAAGAAAGATGATGATGGTTTGCATTTGGTTAAATTCAATATACATGTATGTAGACTGAGGGTTGAGTTTCCTGAGGAATGTCTCATGAAGATGTTTATGGCTACCCTAGAAGACAAAGCTAGAGTATGGTATGAAGGGTTTCCATCAGGAAGCTTGTGTTCTCTTAAAGATTTCCATAGAATAATTTTTGGACGTTATGGGAAGTCTCATCCTTCATCACCATTGTTTCAAGATTGTTGTAATTTTTGGAAAGGTTTCATTCAATATCTCAAAAGTATTAATGATGACGTATAATGTATGGATGATGATGAGATATTAGAGGAACTTTATGAATTTTCTTCATAAGCTAGTTGTCATGATGATCAAGAAGTTTTCCAACAAACAACTATCTCTTTTTTAGTTGAAGATGCAATGGATCAACAATTTGATAGTCAAGTCATAGTACGTGAAATCCATGAATATTTGTAGCCATGTCAATATATATGTAGTCAAAGGTATGAGTCAAATCATTCAAATTGTTTTTTAGCCCATTCTTTTTCTGATATTTTATGTCAAGAAGAAACTCCTCAAGATCAGGTTATTGAAAAGACATGCATGAAAATTCTGAACAGTGAGGTAACATGTGATGAAAGTTGTCTACCTAGACAAGAACTTTTTTCCATTGAAAATAATAATGATGTTGTCCCGATTAAAGTGAAAGAAAGTTCAATTTTAGGTAAACCCGAGCTACATGAAGAGCTAAATATATAGGTTTTACCTATTCTATTTGGGGATCATCAAAATTACATGGATGATATGTATAAAGTTGTTTGTATAGGAGTTGTTAGTGTTCAAAATCAAGATGACATTCCTCAAGCAAAACTATTAAAGGTTATGTTTGATTTGTTTGATAAGGAAAAGATTAATTTTGATACACACAATATGGATGTCATGTTTGAAGATGTTCAAGGATGCATGGATTGTTTTGTTGATTTACATGAAAGGGAAGAAAAATCTATTGTTGTATTTTTATTTTATGAGGTTCTTGGAATTGAAGAAATAGGACAAAAAAAGCCATTAATTATGAATAAATTTATCCTTCATGGTTTTACATATCAAGAAGAGGTGATTTTTCATGATTATCAAGATCCTTTGGTAAATATTTTTGAGCCATCGGTGAAGGTGGATTTTCTTTAATTTATAAGCTCAGGTGATGGATTTAGTTTTTATTCTGAGTTGCCAATAGGTGGTCCACTTAAATACAACAAGGATCCCAGGCATTGAATCAACTCTTTGACTGGTTATACTGGAGGTTTCATATTGCTTGAATTAACCAGGTGGATTTTTAGATGTTAGAGTAGGGTTATTGGTACATAAATAATCTTGTTGGGCAAGCATTTCCTTAAGCTTTAGGATACATTTTACAGTTTTCAGTTTCAGTTTGTACAATAATTTCATATCAAATTGCAGCAGTAGTAGTTGGTTTCCAGTTGGTTGCAGTTTGCTTTTCAGTTTGGTGAGTGGGTTTGAATGTAGTCTTCAAATTGGGATCATCCCAATGGTCATGCATGGGAGCTACTTGTTCTTTTCTTCCCACATGGGGGACAACATCCCTAGTTGGTGCCAATATTATCAAAGGCATACTTGAGTATCAAGAAATTTGAAATTTTTTGTTGTAGTAGATGACACTCCTTAAATATGGTAAAACCCTCATTTTTTCCTATAGTATGTTTAACTAATAGTTTCAACATTATGCATAGTTGAAAAAGATATTAGAAGTTATAAGGGGACACAAGAAATCACAAAAATTCAAAAACTCATAAATTTCACAGTTTCATAGCAACTCCCCATAGTTAAGATGGATATTTGCTATGAAATTGTTGTAGCTTTTCATGGAGGAGAATGCAAGTAAAAATCTCAGCTAAAGGAGTTATAATGGCAAGCGTTTAGCTAAAAAACATCATTAAAGACCTTATAACTTTCAGAAAGATCAGAATGGTAACAAAAGGGTGCTTTTTGTAACTTGCTACCAATTTTTTGCTACGGAAACTCTGGAAATGACCGTTTTAGTAGTAAACTTCAATCTCACCTTCTAACCAAAGGGAAAGGAATTTTGGAAATAGCAAGGAGGTTTTTGTTCATAATGAGATCATCTACAAAGTCCTCTCTCATATTTTACACATATATGAAGGTTTGAAATATACACATTTATCTTTGAGGCCTATTTTACAGACGTCTTCCTAGCTAGTCTTGTTGCAAAAATTTTGAAATTTGACTTGGTGGAGGTCCAACTTAGCAAGGTTGACTCCAAATTTATTTGGATAATGAAGATTGATCAATATTATATCAAATCCCATAATTTAGTCTTCAGTTTCCTCATTTTTAGTGGGTCAAAAATCAAATCCTAGATAATAGGATATGAAAATATTTTTCAAATATTTTATCTTCGAGGTATTGTAATAGGACTCTATCTTGAACAAAGGATGGATTTCGACTCCCCATACTAGGATTTGATATTTGGGAAGTCAATAGGTGGCAGCATGAGATAACCAATAATTTGAAGACTTCTTTTTCAAATAGGATTTTTCAAGTATACTCAACATTCTAGACTTTTATGAATGACAACTCTACTCAACTAGATTATGTGGAATCATAGTGTTAAGATATGTGTCAAGTATTGATAAGTAGTTGATTTGTATTAGGAATTGGATTTTAAACCTCTCATTTTATATATTCATAGGGATAGATGAGAAAGAGAGAGATTGATGATGTGAGACGGCCACTTTATGTAAAATTTTATCCACTTGATATACATTTGCAGCATACTCTATTTTTCTACCTGAGACTCAATTTTGGCTTTAAGTTTTATTATCATGTTTTTATGTTGTTATGAGTGTTCATAGCATATTGTTTACTTTGAATTCATGTCATAATTGCTCCAACTTCCTTCATGTGTTGCGTTTTACTATAAAAGTTTAATTCACTCCATTTGAAAGCCAAAAATGCCTCAGCTTCCTTTAAATAATGTTGTTTGTAATTGGATTTTCCCTTAATTGACTCCATGCCCAATGGTGGAAGCCATCATTCTCTTTCACCCGTAAAAATCACATAAAATCCAAAGTTATCCATCTGCACTTTGAGTTTTATACAGTCAATTTCATAAATATTTTGAGAGAGACCTCTCAGATTGGAAGCGCTAACTTCCAGTCAAACGTTGGTTTGAAATAGTTACACTAGGTTGGAGGTTGACATAGCCCAACCTATTCTAGCTTAGTGATAACAGATTCCTTGAGCTTGACTCACTAATACTAGTAGGGGATTTCAATTTCTCCATAGATTCCTCAAATATATAGGGCTCCCACTACAGGCATGACTCGCTGGGGTCTTACTTCAAGGAATTATTCAATATGAAAAGTCTCCAAGACATCAAACTAGCTCCAAATAGACCCACATAGAAAAATGTACGACGGGGCTCACAGGGTATAAAAAAACCACTAGACCGATTCTATGTTCCTGAATAA